>JAGSPU010000683.1:0-11698 GCA_019321725.1 Paulownia fortunei
TTTCATAGATAGTAAGTTTGAAATTATTTTTTGAAAAAAATACACATTAGTTCTTAAACATATGAAAATAATCGAACAATTTAAAACCCAATATAGAAGCAATGCAAATTAAATACAGAAATAAACTTAAGATTATAAAAATATTAAACAATTTAAATTGCAATGAAAATTAAATACATAAATAAATACGTATATTTAATCTCTTGATGGTATTTAGTTTAAATATATAATTATTTTAATTTTAGAATAATTTTAAATTATTAAAAAATACAAAAAAATAAGTATTGAATAATTTAATTTTAATAATTTTAAAAATAAATATATTTTATTTTAATAGATTAAATTAAATTATATAATTAACAGGAATATAAAAATAATTATAAAAAATCTTAAATATTCACTTCAAATGTATAATCCTAACACTTATGAAATTTACTAGAATAATAACTCAACAATGTAAGTATTATAAAACTTAATATAAAAATATAAGTGAAAGTAATAATTAAGAAAACACAAAAAAGTACAAAAATAATTAATATGTATGAATATGTTATAACTAAGTATGTTTTAATTATTTTAAAATTAAATTTATTTTATCATCTTAGATAATATTTAGTTGAAATACAAAATTAACTTAATTTTGAAATATTGGTCTGAAAATAGATAAGAACAATTCTAAAATATTTTATTTAAACAACATTCTAATTTAAAAATATAATTCTAAAGGTTTATTCGACATTTTATAAAATTTAATCGAGCTAAATTTACTAGCACTATATAACAATTTTAAAAAAATAATAAAAATGCATTATTAAATTATAATATTTTATAGGTAAATAAAATTTAAATTTCATAGATAGTAAGTTTGAAATATTTTTAAAAAAAAATACACATTAATTCTTAAACATATGAAAATAATCGAACAATCTAAAAACAAATATAGAAGCAATGCAAATTAAGTACAGAAATAAACTTAAGATTATAAAAATATTAAACAATTTAAATTGCAATGAAAATTAAATACATAAATAAATACGTATATTAAATCTCTTAATTAAAAAAATAAGTATTGATTATTTAATTTTAATAATTTTAAAAATAAATATATTTTATTTTCATAGATTAATTAAATTATATAATTAACAGAATATAAAAATACTTATAAAAAATTTAAATATTTACTTCAAAAGATAATCCTAATACTTATGAAATTTACTAGAATAATAACTCAACAATATAAGTATTTATAATACTTAATATAAAAATATAAGTGAAAATAATAATTAAGAAAACACAAAAAAGTACAAAAATAATTAATATGTATTGAATATGTTATAACAATGTATGTTTTAATTATTTTAAAATTAAATTTATTTTATCATCTTAGATAGTATTTAGTTGAAATACAAAATTAACTTAATTTTGAAATATTGGTTGAAAATAGATAAGAACAATTCTAAAATATTTTATTTAAACAACATTCTAATTTAAAAATATAATTCTAAAGTTTATTCGACATTTTATAAAATTTAATCGACCTAAATTTACTAGCACTATATAAAAAAAAAAAATAATAAAAAGCATTATTAAATTATAATATTTTATAGGTAAATAAAATTTAAATTTCATAGATAGTAAGTCTGAATATATTTTTAAAAAAAAATACACTTACTTCTTAAACATATAAAAATAATCGAACAATCTAAAAACCAAATAAAAGCAATGCAAATTAAATACAGAAATAAACTTAAGATTATAAAAATATTAAACAATTTAAATTGCAATGAAACTTAAATACCTAAATAAATACGTATATTTAATCTGTTGATGGTATTTAGTTTAAATATATAATTATTTTAATTTTAGAATAATTTTTAATTATTAAAAAATACAAAAAAATAAGTATTGATAATTTAATTTTTAATTTTAAAAATAAATATATTTTATTTTCTTAGATTTAATTAAATTATACAATTAACAGGAATATAAAAATACTTATAAAAAATCTTAAATATTTACTTCAAAACTATAATCCTAATACTTATGAAATTTACTAGAATAATAACTCAACAATATAAGTATTTATAAACTTAATATAAAAATATAAGTGAAAGTAATAATTAAGAAAACACAAAAAAGTACAAAAATAATTAATATGTATTGAATATGTTATAACAATGTATGTTTTAATTATTTTAAAATTAAATTTATTTTATCATCTTAGATAGTATTTAATTGAAATACAAAATTAACTTAATTTTTAAATACTGGTTTGAAAATAGATAAGAACAATTCTAAAATATTTAATTAAACATTATTCTAATTTAAAAATATAATTCTAAAGGTTTATTCGACATTTTATAAAATTTAATCGACCTAAATTTACTAGCACTATATAAAAATTTAAAAAAATAATAAAAATGCATTATTAAATTATAATAATTTATAGGTAAATAAAATTTAAATTTCATAGATAGTAAGTTTGAAATTATTTTTGAAAAAAATACACATTAGTTCTTAAACATATGAAAATAATCGAACAATTTAAAACACAATATAGAAGCAATGCAAATTAAATACAGAAATAAACTAAGATTATAAAAATATTAAACAATTTAAATTGCAATGAAAATTAAAACATAAATAAATACGTATATTTAATCTCTTGATGGTATTTAGTTTAAATATATAATTATTTTAATTTTAGAATAATTTTAAATTATTAAAAAATACAAAAAAATAAGTATTGATTATTTAATTTTAATAATTTTAAAAATAAATATATTTTATTTTCATAGATTAAATTAAATTATATAATTAACAGGAATATAAAAATACTTATAAAAAATCTTAAATATTTACTTCAAATGTATAATCCTAATACTTATGAAATTTACTAGAATAATAACTCAACAATATAAGTATTTATAATACTTAATATAAAAATATAAGTGAAAATAATAATTAAGAAAACACAAAAAAGTACAAAAATAATTAATATGTATTGAATATGTTATAACAATGTATGTTTTAATTTTTTAAAATTAAATTTATTTTATCATCTTAGATAGTATTTAGTTGAATTTTAAAAATTTAATCGAGCTAAATTTACTAGCACTATATAACAATTTTAAAAAAAATAATAAAAATGCATTATTAAATATTAATATTTTATAGGTAAATAAAATTTAAATTTCATAGATAGTAAGTTTGAAATTATTTTTAAAAAAATACACATTAATTCTTAAACATATGAAAATAATCGAACAATTTAAAAACAAATATAAAAGCAATGCAAATTAAGTACAGAAATAAACTTAAGATTATAAAAATATTAAACAATTTAAATTGCAATGAAACTTAAATACATAAATAAATACGTATATTTAATCTCTTGATGGTATTTAGTTTAAATATATAATTATTTTAATTTTAGAATAATTTTTAATTATTAAAAATACAAAAAAATAAGTATTGAATAATTTAATTTTAATAATTTTAAAAATAAATATATTTTATTTTCATAGATTAAATTAAATTATATAAATAACAAGAATATAAAAATAATTATAAAAAATCTTAAATATTTACTTCAAATGTATAATCCTAATACTTATGAAATTTACTAGAATAATAACTCAACAATATAAGTATTTATAATACTTAATATAAAAATATAAGTGAAAATAATAATTAAGAAAACACAAAAAAGTACAAAAATAATTAATATGTATTGAATATGTTATAACAATGTATGTTTTAATTATTTTAAAATTAAATTTATTTTATCATCTTAGATAGTATTTAGTTGAAATACAAAATTAACTTAATTTTTAAATATTGGTCTGAAAATAGATAAGAACAATTCTAAAATATTTTATTTAAACAACATTCTAATTTAAAAATATAATTCTAAAGGTTTATTCGACATTTTATAAAATTTAATCGACCTAAATTTACTAGCACTATATAAAATTTAAAAAAAATAATAAAAATGCATTATTAAATTATAATATTTTATAGGTAAATAAAATTTAAATTTCATAGATAGTAAGTTTGAAATTATTTTTAAAAAAAATACACATTAGTTCTTAAACATATGAAAATAATCGAACAATCTAAAAACCAATATAGAAGCAATGCAAATTAAATACAGAAATAAACTTAAGATTATAAAAATATTAAACAATTTAAATTGCAATGAAAATTAAAACATAAATAATACGTATATTTAATCTCTTGATGGTATTTAGTTTAAATATATAATTATTTTAATTTTAGAATAATTTTTAATTATTAAAAATACAAAAAAATAAGTATTGATTAATTTAATTTTAATAATTTTAAAAATAAATATATTTTATTTTCTTAGATTTAATTAAATTATATAATTAACAGGAATATAAAAATACTTATAAAAAATATTAAATATTTACTTCAAAACTATAATCCTAATACTTATGAAATTTACTAGAATAATAACTCAACAATATAAGTATTTATAATACTTAATATAAAAATATAAGTGAAAATAATAATTAAGAAAACACAAAAAAGTACAAAAATAATTAATATGTATTGAATATGTTATAACAATGTATGTTTTAATTATTTTAAAATTAAATTTATTTTATCATCTTAGATAGTATTTAGTTGAAATACAAAATTAACTTAATTTTGAAATATTGGTCTGAAAATAGATAAGAACAATTCTAAAATATTTTATTTAAACAACATTCTAATTTAAAAATATAATTCTAAAGGTTTATTCGACATTTTATAAAATTTAATCGACCTAAATTTACTAGCACTATATAAAAATTTTAAAAAATAATAAAAATGCATTTTAAATTAAATATTTTATAGGTAAATAAAATTTAAATTTCATAGATAGTAAGTCTGAATATTTTTTAAAAAAATACACTTTAGTTCTTAAACATATAAAAATAATCGAACAATCTAAAAACCAATATAAAAGCAATGCAAATTAAATACAGAAATAAACTTAAGATTATAAAAATATTAAACAATTTAAATTGCAATGAAACTTAAATACCTAAATAAATACGTATATTTAATCTCTTGATGGTATTTAGTTTAAATATATAATTATTTTAATTTTAGAATAATTTTTAATTATTAAAAATTACAAAAAAATAAGTATTGATTAATTTAATTTTAATAATTTTAAAAATAAATATATTTTATTTTCTTAGATTTAATTAAATTATACAATTAACAGGAATATAAAAATACTTATAAAAAATATTAAATATTTACTTCAAAACTATAATCCTAATACTTATGAAATTTACTAGAATAATAACTCAACAATATAAGTATTTATAATACTTAATATAAAAATATAAGTGAAACTAATAATTAAGAAAACACAAAAAAGTACAAAAATAATTAATATGTATTGAATATGTTATAACAATGTATGTTTTAATTATTTTAAAATTAAATTTATTTTATCATCTTAGATAGTATTTAGTTGAAATACAAAATTAACTTAATTTTTAAATACTGGTTTGAAAATAGATAAGAACAATTCTAAAATATTTAATTAAACATTATTCTAATTTAAAAATATAATTCTAAAGGTTTATTCGACATTTTATAAAATTTAATCGACCTAAATTTACTAGCACTATATAAAATTTAAAAAAAAATAATAAAAATGCATTATTAAATTATAATAATTTATAGGTAAATAAAATTTAAATTTCATAGATAGTAAGTTTGAAATTATTTTTAAAAAAATACACATTAGTTCTTAAACATATGAAAATAATCGAACAATCTAAAACCCAATATAGAAGCAATGCAAATTAAATACAGAAATAAACTAAGATTATAAAAATATTAAACAATTTAAATTGCAATGAAAATTAAAAACATAAATAAATACGTATATTTAATCTCTTGATGGTATTTAGTTTAAATATATAATTATTTTAATTTTTGAATAATTTTTAATTATTAAAAATACAAAAAAATAAGTATTGATTAATTTAATTTTAATAATTTTAAAAATAAATATATTTTATTTTCTTAGATTTAATTAAATTATATAATTAACAGGAATATAAAAATACTTATAAAAAATATTAAATATTTACTTCAAAACTATAATCCTAATACTTATGAAATTTACTAGAATAATAACTCAACAATATAAGTATTTATAATACTTAATATAAAAATATAAGTGAAAATAATAATTAAGAAAACACAAAAAAGTACAAAAATAATTAATATGTATTGAATATGTTATAACAAGTATGTTTTAATTATTTTAAAATTAAATTTATTTTATCATCTTAGATAGTATTTAGTTGAAATACAAAATTAACTTAATTTTGAAATATTGGTCTGAAAATAGATAAGAACAATTCTAAAATATTTTATTTAAACAACATTCTAATTTAAAAATATAATTCTAAAGGTTTATTCGACATTTTATAAAATTTAATCGAGCTAAATTTACTAGCACTATATAACAATTTAAAAAAAATAATAAAAATGCATTATTAAATTATAATATTTTATAGGTAAATAAAATTTAAATCTCATAGATAGTAAGTCTGAAATTATTTTTTAAAAAAATACACATTAATTCTTAAACATATGAAAATAATCGAACAATCTAAAAACAAATATAGAAGCAATGCAAATTAAGTACAGAAATAAACTTAAGATTATAAAAATATTAAACAATTTAAATTGCAATGAAAATTAATACATAAATAAATACGTATATTAAATCTCTTAGATTAAATAAGTATTGATTAATTTAATTTTAATAATTTTAAAAATAAATATATTTTATTTTCATAGATTAATTAAATTATATAATTAACAGGAATATAAAAATACTTATAAAAAATATTAAATATTTACTTCAAAAGGATAATCCTAATACTTATGAAATTTACTAGAATAATAACTCAACAATATAAGTATTTATAAAATACTTAATATAAAAATATAAGTGAAAATAATAATTAAGAAAACACAAAAAAGTACAAAAATAATTAATATGTATTGAATATGTTATAACAAGTATGTTTTAATTATTTTAAAATTAAATTTATTTTATCATCTTAGATAGTATTTAGTTGAAATACAAAATTAACTTAATTTTGAAATTTGGTCTGAAAATAGATAAGAACAATTCTAAAATATTTTATTTAAACAACATTCTAATTTAAAAATATAATTCTAAAGGTTTATTCGACATTTTATAAAATTTAATCGACCTAAATTTACTAGCACTATATAAAAATTTTTAAAAAATAATAAAAATGCATTATTAAATTAAATATTTTATAGGTAAATAAAATTTAAATTTCATAGATAGTAAGTCTGAAATATATTTTTAAAAAAAATACACTTTAGTTCTTAAACATATAAAAATATAATCGAACAATCTAAAAACCAATATAAAAGCAATGCAAATTAAATACAGAAATAAACTTAAGATTATAAAAATATTAAACAATTTAAATTGCAATGAAACTTAAATACCTAAATAAATACGTATATTTAATCTCTTGATGGTATTTAGTTTAAATATATAATTATTTTAATTTTTGAATAATTTTTAATATTAAAAATACAATAAATAAGTATTGATTAATTTAATTTTAATAATTTTAAAAATAAATATATTTTATTTTCTTAGATTTAATTAAATTATACAATTAACAGGAATATAAAAATACTTATAAAAAATTAAATATTTACTTCAAAACTATAATCCTAATACTTATGAAATTTACTAGAATAATAACTCAACAATATAAGTATTTATAATACTTAATATAAAAATATAAGTGAAAATAATAATTAAGAAAACACAAAAAAGTACAAAAATAATTAATATGTATTGAATATGTTATAACAATGTATGTTTTAATTATTTTAAAATTAAATTTATTTTATCATCTTAGATAGTATTTAGTTGAAATACAAAATTAACTTAATTTTTAAATACTGGTTTGAAAATAGATAAGAACAATTCTAAAATATTTTAATTAAACAACATTCTAATTTAAAAATATAATTCTAAAGGTTTATTCGGCATTTTATAAAATTTAATCGACCTAAATTTACTAGCACTATATAAAAATTTAAAAAATAATAAAAAAATGCATTATTAAATTATAATATTTTATAGGTAAATAAAATTAAATTTCATAGATAGTAAGTTTGAAATTATTTTTTAAAAAAAATACACATTAGTTCTTAAACATATGAAAATAATCGAACAATTTAAAACCCAATATAGAAGCAATGCAAATTAAATACAGAAATAAACTTAAGATTATAAAAATATTAAACAATTTAAATTGCAATGAAAATTAAAACATAAATAAATACGTATATTTAATCTCTTGATGGTATTTAGTTTAAATATATAATTATTTTAATTTTAGAATAATTTTAAATATTAAAAAATACAAAAAAATAAGTATTGAATAATTTAATTTTAATAATTTTAAAAATAAATATATTTTATTTTCATAGATTAAATTAAATTATATAATTAACAGGAATATAAAAATAATTATAAAAAATCTTAAATATTCACTTCAAATGTATAATCCTAACACTTATGAAATTTACTAGAATAATAACTCAACAAGTAAGTATTTATAAAACTTAATATAAAAATATAAATGAAAGTAATAATTAAGAAAACACAAAAAAGTACAAAAATAATTAATATGTATTGAATATGTTATAACTAAGTATGTTTTAATTATTTTAAAATTAAATTTATTTTATCATCTTAGATAGTATTTAGTTGAAATACAAAATTAACTTAATTTTGAAATATTGGTCTGAAAATAGATAAGAACAATTCTAAAATATTTTATTTAAACAACATTCTAATTTAAAAATATAATTCTAAAGTTTTATTCGACATTTTATAAAATTTAATCGAGCTAAATTACTAGCACTATATAACAATTTAAAAAAAATAATAAAAATGCATTATTAAATTATAATATTTTATAGGTAAATAAAATTTAAATCTCATAGATAGTAAGTTTGAAATTATTTTTTAAAAAAATACACATTAATTCTTAAACATATGAAAATAATCGAACAATCTAAAAACAAATATAGAAGCAATGCGAATTAAGTACAGAAATAAACTTAAGATTATAAAAATATTAAACAATTTAAATTGCAATGAAAATTAAATACATAAATAAATACGTATATTAAATCTCTTAGATTAAAAAAATAAGTATTGATTAATTTAATTTTAATAATTAAAAAAATAAATATATTTTTTTTTCATAGATTAAATTAAATTATATAATTAACAAGAATATAAAAATACTTATAAAAATATTAAATATTTACTTCAAAAGGATAATCCTAATACTTATGAAATTTACTAGAATAATAACTCAACAATATAAGTATTTATAATACTTAATATAAAAATATAAGTGAAAATAATAATTAAGAAAACACAAAAAAGTACAAAAATATTTAATATGTATTGAATATGTTATAACAATGTATGTTTTAATTATTTTAAAATTAAATTTATTTTATCATCTTAGATAGTATTTAGTTGAAATACAAAATTAACTTAATTTTGAAATACTGGTTTGAAAATAGATAAGAACAATTCTAAAATATTTTATTTAAACAACATTCTAATTTAAAAATATAATTCTAAAGTTTATTCGACATTTTATAAAATTTAATCGACCTAAATTTACTAGCACTATGTAAAAAATTTAAAAAATAATAAAAAGGCATTATTAAATTGAAATATTTTATAGGTAAACAAAATTTAAATTTCATAGATAGTAAGTCTGAATATATTTTTAAAAAAATACACTTTACTTCTTAAACATATAAAAATAATCGAACAATCTAAAAACCAATATAAAAGCAATGCAAATTAAATACAGAAATAAACTTAAGATTATAAAAATATTAAACAATTTAAATTGCAATGAAACTTAAATACCTAAATAAATACGTATATTTAATCTGTTGATGGTATTTAGTTTAAATATATAATTATTTTAATTTTTGAATAATTTTTAATAATTAAAAATTACAATAAAATAAGTATTGATTAATTTAATTTTAATAATTTTAAAAATAAATATATTTTATTTTCTTAGATTTAATTAAATTATACAATTAACAGGAATATAAAAATACTTATAAAAAATATTAAATATTTACTTCAAAACTATAATCCTAATACTTATGAAATTTACTAGAATAATAACTCAACAATATAAGTATTTATAATACTTAATATAAAAATATAAGTGAAACTAATAATTAAGAAAACACAAAAAAGTACAAAAATAATTAATATGTATTGAATATGTTATAACAATGTATGTTTTAATTATTTTAAAATTAAATTTATTTTATCATCTTAGATAGTATTTATTGAAATACAAAATTAACTTAATTTTTAAATACTGGGTTGAAAATAGATAAGAACAATTCTAAAATATTTAATTTAAACATTATTCTAATTTAAAAATATAATTCTAAAGGTTTATTCGACATTTTATAAAATTTAATCGACCTAAATTTACTAGCACTATATAAAAATTTAAAAAAAATAATAAATGCATTATTAAATTATAATAATTTATAGGTAAATAAAATTTAAATTTCATAGATAGTAAGTTTGAAATTATTTTTGAAAAAAATACACATTAGTTCTTAAACATATGAAAATAATCGAACAATTAAAACCCAATATAGAAGCAATGCAAATTAAATACAGAAATAAACTTAAGATTATAAAAATATTAAACAATTTAAATTGCAATGAAAATTAAAAACATAAATAAATACGTATATTTAATCTCTTGATGGTATTTAGTTTAAATATATAATTATTTTAATTTTAGAATAATTTTAAATTATTAAAAATACAAAAAAATAAGTATTGAATAATTTAATTTTAATAATTTTAAAAATAAATATATTTTATTTTAATAGATTAAATTAAATTATATAATTAACAGGAATATAAAAATAATTATAAAAAATCTTAAATATTCACTTCAAATGTATAATCCTAATACTTATGAAATTTACTAGAATAATAACTCAACAATGTAAGTATTTATAAAATTAATATAAAAATATAAGTGAAAGTAATAATTAAGAAAACACAAAAAAGTACAAAAATAATTAATATGTATTGAATATGTTATAACTAAGTATGTTTTAATTATTTTAAAATTAAATTTATTTTATCATCTTAGATAATATTTAGTTGAAATACAAAATTAACTTAATTTTGAAATATTGGTCTGAAAATAGATAAGAACAATTCTAAAATATTTTATTTAAACAACATTCTAATTTAAAAATATAATTCTAAAGGTTTATTCGACATTTTATAAAATTTAATCGAGCTAAATTTACTAGCACTATATAACAATTTTAAAAAAAATAATAAAAATGCATTATTAAATTATATATTTTATAGGTAAATAAAATTTAAATCTCATAGATAGTAAGTTTGAAATTATTTTTTTAAAAAAATACACATTAATTCTTAAACATATGAAAATAATCGAACAATCTAAAAACAAATATAGAAGCAATGCAAATTAAGTACAGAAATAAACTTAAGATTATAAAAATATTAAACAATTTAAATTGCAATGAAAATTAAATA
>JAGSPU010000839.1:0-17040 GCA_019321725.1 Paulownia fortunei
TTGAATTTTTATAGAGATATCGAAATTCATGTTATCCTGTAATACTATATATACATAGATAGTTATTTGAACAATAACACGGTCTATCAAAATCATCACAAACTCAGACTCACTTATAATGGAGTTTTGAAAGTGATATATAGGATAAGGTCACTATTATAATACAATAGACTGTAAAATCAAAAGCACAACTCAAAATAGTCCAATAGGTCATCATCCAATTACATTGATCTTTGAAAGCCTATAAGAGCTCCATATTAGAGTAGGATGCCAACGCCCCAATTAGATTAGGTGTATTATACTTTTTTCATCTGTAAAGACAATCTGATTGGAAATCATATTAATAAAAAGGCATTCTCTTTATCTTATATCTTGCATCTTTTATTTCTACACATTAAATAAAGTCCTTAGACTAAATTTAGTTACGGGGCATGGTCGCACATATGATGGGGATCATAAAACATGCCTCTAACGTTTTGGTCTTAAATAAGTTCTGAGTCGAGAGCATTTTGAGATGGGACATCAAATAGTTCAGTAAGACTTGCATATATAATCAATTCGGCACTCGAGAGAGAGAATTGATGAGTTTAGGAATTCTTAACTTACATATGTTGTTGACTTGAATTGATATATTTTGGAAGGAAGAACATAGGTGATATTTATGTGAATCATTCCTCTAGAATATCTTGTCTATAAGGTGTTTGTTATATTGTTTCTAAAAGCTCATTATTGTCTATGCAATCATCACTTTTCTTTGTTTACCAATCATCACTTGATTTTCTAGATAAAATTAGGACTATTTGAACTATGGTACTTAATGAAATTTTTTATTACAATCCCTGTGGATACGATACTCAACTTACCCTTGTATTAAAACTTGACACTGTTCACTTACGATTAGCAAAATATTTCAACGAACACCTGTTCTATTCAGATTAGTGATAGGACACTCTATGTGAATCTCATTGTTTTACTGATACCAAATTTTAAGGTTATTATAGGTATGGATTAACTTACCAAATATCATGCGACAATTGATTGTAATAAAAAGATTGGGATTTTTCAGCCACTTGGGAAAGAATAGTTTATGTTTAGTGGTATCTCATGCTCATGGTCCTCACCAATAATAACTACTTTGAAAGCTCAAAAGATGTTGAGTAAAGGTTGTGTTAGATATTTGGCTAGTATTATCGATACTTCGATCGAAGTACAATTGAAGCCAGAAAGTATAGATGTGGTTCAAGAATTTCTTAAGGTGTTTCTAGATGATTTATCGAAACTACCACTGGATCGAGAGATTAAATTTGTGATTAATGTTGTGCCAGTAACTATCACTATTTCTAAAGCACCATACCGAATGACACCAATAGAGTTGAAAGAGTTAAAACTTTAATTGCAAGAATTGTTTGATAAGGGCTTCATTTGCCCTAGTTATTCTCCTTGGGGAGCGTCTGTGTTGTTCATGAATAAAGTGATAATCAAGAATAAGTATCCACTTCTAAGAATAGATTATTTGTTTGATCAAAAGTAAAGAGCATCAGTTTTTTCTAAGATTGATTTGAGCTCTGGGCATCATCATTTGAAGATTAAAGAAAAAGACATACAAAAGACTACATTTAGAAGAAGGTATAGACATTATGAATTTCTAGTGATGCCTTTCAGTTTAACCAATGCCCTTGCACTTTTATGGATCTAATGAATAAGGTATTCAAGAAATTCCTCGATAAATATGTGATTATGTTTATTGATAACATCTTGATTTATTCACAGAATAAAGAAAAACACAAGGAACACTTGAAAACTGCAAGTTCTTTTAGAGAAATAGTTGTATGCTAAATTCAAGATTTGTGAATTTTGGCTTGAATGAGCCTGATTATTGTGGAGATTGGAATGGTGGTTGCACATTCAATTAGAGAAAATCCAATGGTCAATTTGGCATTTGAAATGGAGTGGGTTGTTGTTGTTGGCTCTCGTATTGCAAATTGGGATGATCCTTCCATCCTTCATTATAAGTGTTGGAGAAATGATTATATCTTTGCCTTGGTTGACCCAAGAAACCACCAATCACATTTGCTCGATCCATAGAACCTTCTTGAAGGGATAGACATGTATCCGTGGATACCCTACCATGCAACATACTCCACATAACTTTGACTTGTGGTGCTATAACTATTTATTGTTCTAAAGAGGTGAGGTATGAGAGCTTTTGTTCAATAAGTGATGCGTTCACCTCATCGACACTCTTAGGTGGCGGTTGTGGATCATTGCGGGTGATGAATTATTGAGAATTTATAGCCCTTGTTGCGTCGTGTGTCTTGTCAACTAAAGCCCCTCCACTTGCAGCATCAATCATGCTTCTTTCCATTAAATAAGCCCCTCACAGAAATATTGGATGAGAAGTTGATCACTGATTTGATGATGAGGACAACTGGTGCACAACTTCTTAAATCTTTCCCAATACTCATAGAGAGATTCCTTGTTGTATTGTCGAATCCCACATATTTCTTTCCAAATGCTCCCTATCTTGGATGTGAGAAATACCTCTCAAGGAACACCCTTTGCATTTCGTTCCATGTGGTAATCATGCTAAATGGTAGATAATAAAGTCACTCCATTGCCAACTTTGGCAATGAAAAATGAAAGGCAACATGAAATTCCTTCAAGTGCTTATTTAGATCCTCATCCACAAAATCATGGAATATGGGCAAAAGATGAATCATCCTAGATTTGAGTTCAAAGTCGTCTTCCAAGTTGGGGTAGGTGATACACAATGGTTGATTCTCCAAATTAGGAGCAGCAACTCCTTCAATATTCTATGATTATGTGTTATTTCATTAGTTTGGGTTGATAAGGAATTTTAGAAGTAAGAGGAAGAGCTTCAAACACGAGTTTGGGTGGTGAGGTATAGGTGGAAGTAGTGGTAATGGTGGCAACAGTGTATTCAAATTAATTCGAATCTCCTCAAGTCTCAACTTCAAGTTCTCCAATGATATAAAACCTAGAAATTGTTAGAGTAGAATGCCCAACGCCCCAATTAGATTGGGTGTATTATACTCTTTTGCTTTTGTAAAGACAATCTTATTGGAATCATATTAATAAAAAGGCATTTTCTTTATCTTATGTCTTGCATTTTTTATTTCTGCACATTAGATAAAGTCCTTAGACCAAATTTAGTTACGGGGTATGGTCGCGCATATGATGGCGATCATGGAACATGCCTCTAAGGCTTTGGTTTTAAATAAGTTCTGAGTTGAGAGTTTTTGAGATGGGACATCAAATAGCTCAGTAAAACTCGTACATATAATGCATGCTCGTAAGACGAGAATGTCACATTCCATTGGCATTAGCATAGAGACGTAACTGCATATATGTGGGTACTTGTTAGGGGACAAGTACACCGAATATGGCCCGCAAGAAATTCTTAGTTGGAGGCTTTGCCCGTCGAAATAAGAATTTCTGTGTTGTGATAGTACACGACTAGTCCTTAGACTTGAGGCAGGATGGTAGCCTTGTGTGCATCCTGCAGCACTTTGATATATCTTCTGATTGCTTGACAATCACAAAGGGGGTATGTTGGGTGTTGCACTGGTGTGCATGGAGGTTTGTCAGTGGCCAACATAGAATTCGACACTTGTTTTTTTTTAAACAAGGGAATCTCCTGTGTTTTCATAGTTCGTGATTCAAAGACCTTGGCCAAGGTAGAATGAATTATGATTCATCAAAAATCATTGAAACTTGAAATGGGATCACAACAATTAAATCATTTAGGGTTTCGACTTATAATCCATGCCTTAGATTCAATCAGGAGATTAGCTGTCGAAAGGACCGTACGTGTATGGTACTCGCAACTGAAATAAGTTTACTCGCTATTTCACCTAAGACTAGTTTGCCATAATTACTTGCTAGGTGTTTTCATGGATAGTGAGGTTCTTAAAATTAAGGAGTTGATTCCAAGCGGATTAATTAATTGGATTAATTAATTGGAATAATTGTTATTCATAAGTTGCAAATATTGGAAACCCACTACTAGCTTAGTAGTGAACCTAAGAGGGTCACACATCTTTATGAAAAGTAACATTTTTAATTTTACATTTTATCCAATGGTTGGAAATTAATTAATTAATACTGATCAATTAATTAAATAAGGGTTCTATTTAATTTAATAGTTAAATTAAATTATTCAATTAAGTAATTGGATTATTTAATTGGACCTAATTTGATTAGGAAGCCCAATTGGAGTAAATTAAATTAATCAATTGGATTGATTAAATTGGGATTGAATCAATTGAATTGATTTGGGGATTTTTGAGTCCAAGCCCAAAATAAATGTGGATCACTTAAGAAGCGCACTAAAGTATGAAGAAAATAAATTAAATAAATATAATTTATTTAATTAACATATTTATAGATAAATAAATATAGTGACCAATTTTATAGGATAAAATAGGCCACTAAGATTTAATTTATGTATAAATATAATTATAGTATATATATATGATATATATCTATCTTGATATTATTTGAAGAGTTCAAATTAATATCAACAATGTATGTAGACAATTTTGATGATTAATGTAGTCTCAAATTAGTCCACATACAATAGAAGAGTTAAAAAAAGAAGAGTTCTTGAAAGATTTGGAATCCTTCCAAGATAAGGTTTTGAAGTAGTTCAAAATAGAAAAACTTTCCAAGAGTTGGAAAAGGATTAAAATTTTCAACCCTATATATATGAGGGATGAAAATTACATAATCAATTCAAAAAATTGAGCAAAAATATTTTGTTTAAAGTCTTCTATTTTTACTCTTCAAGAAAAGAAAAGAAAGAAAAAGAAAATCAGTTTCTTATTATTTTTTTCATATTATTGTTTCAAAAACTTAAAGAATCTATCTTTATTGTTCTTGAAAATATACTCCGATTCTAGATTAGTAAACAATTAAAAGGATACTAGCGAATCCTTTTGATTGGTGTTGTTTTTCGTATCGTGGACCTGATAGAGGGGAGACACTTGGATCCCTGCGAGTTCTGATAGTCCAGGATAAGCAATTGATTGCTTCATTCCCTACAACAACCGGAGTGCACGAAAGGTATAATCGATTTTATATTTATTTATATATTCACTTGAATAAGCGCGATCGTTAAAATCGCTTTTGAATCAAAGGGGTTAAATTTATGTTTGATAAAAAAAAAAAATATTTAATTTTCCGCTGCGTATACCCCTGCGATTATAGCAAACCCAACAGTGGTATCAGAGCCACGGTTTCGCTTATTTAGTGAATTTTGGATATATGAATACATGTTTTTAAATTGTTTAAATTCATGTTAATTATATAAAATTTGATTTTGCATATTTTAGAAATTTTTAATTGGAATAATTTTAATTGCTTATTTAAATTGTTTAAATATGAAAAAAAAAAATTCACCTGCGTCGGGTGTCAGACACCCGACGGCTGCACGGGCAGGCACCCGGCAGCGGGTGCCAGTGCGCCACGGGCGCCCGACAACCGGCGCTGGCGCCCGACTGCGCGCCCGACGAGCAGCAGTGGTGCTGCTCGTCGTGTCGTTCCGGGTTCATTTTTTTATTTTTTATTTTTTATTTTCTGGAATATTAAAATTAAATGTTAATTTTAATTTTTCTGAAAATTGTTTTTTCAAAGAAAAATTATTTTTCAAGCATTTAAAAATTATACCAAGTTAAAAGAAAAATTGCGTTTAACAATTTGGTAAATTTACATATTTTGATAATTACATATGATGTTAATTATGAGCATGTATGGGATGATCATGAGCCATTGGACCAATGTGATTGGTTTTATTTAATTTTTGGGTTTTAAATTGGGGCCTACGAGCCTCTTATTTCATTTATGTAAGTTATTTTATTTTCTGTAAGGAGAGTAGAATAGAAGGTAAGGTTTTTCTTTTTCTTTGGAAGACGAAGGAGAGTAAAAAAAAAGGCCCATGATTCTATGGGATACAATTATGTAATAGAATAGGTTCTATTCCATTTTATTACCCTTAGACTGACCTTAGGTCCATTTTTGGCTCAAATGGACCGCATAGGACTGGTTCATGATCATCCATTTATTTAAGTATGTATTACATGCATGCTTAGGATTTTATTTAATGCTTTTATACTTGTGGAATGATATTATGATGTCATGCATTAAATAACCAACATAATTTAAATTATTATGAGGTCTTGGATAAAATTAAACCCCACTTAATTTATTAAAATTAAGTAAAAGAATTTTTTGAAAATTTGATTTCAAATAAAAATGGACAAGTTAGGTAGGACCTATCGTTCCATGTCTATCATCAAAATAGAGAAATGACGACCGCTACCGTACTTGATCACTGACCATGAGTCGTGGGGTGGTCTTGTGTTGGAAAGCTGTGATCTCTACCAAGCATAGAGATGCTCGTGGGATGGAATCGTTATTATGTTGACCATGAGTCGTGGGACATCTTAATGCTCTATCTACACGAAAGTTTGATGGGTATTGTTTGACACTTAGTACCATATGGGCTCATAAGAGAAGAGGTGAGGCAAAACAAACTTGAGGGTTGTATAGTGATACAATCGTCAAAGAGTTGACTACCGATAAAAATATTTCATGGGCTCATAAAATTGGGGTGTGAAATATTTCCATTGGACCTCAAGCTCACTAGGAAATTTGATTTCCGAAATTCCATTAGGGGTGATGGAATTCGAAGAAAATAGTGGGAGACATTTAGTATTAAAGACCTTATATTAAATGAATATGTTTTTCCCATAGTTTACTGATTTTCTGCTTCTTGCATATTTTGTAGATTATTCTACTAAAATGGCAAAGAATCCACTTGCAACAATCATTGAACAAAATAAATTAACTGGACCTAATTTTGTCGATTGGCTAAGAAACCTGAAGATAGTTCTTCAGTCAGAGAAGAGGGCATATGTCCTCGACACTGCGCCTCTTTTGGTACTGCGGAGGATATTACTTCAGAGAATTATGCAGGTTATTTACGTCATGTTGATGACAATCTGCAGGCTCGATGCTACATGTTGGCATCAATGTCAAATGAGCTGCAGAGGCAGAATGAGGATCAAGATACTGCCTATGGGATCCTCATTCACTTACAAGAGTTGTATGGTGAAAGAACTCGGCAGACGAGATATCAGATCTCAAAAGAGCTTTTCAGATGTCGTATGACTGAGGGCTCTTCAGTCCATGATCATGGATTGAAGATGATAGCCCTTATTGAAAGGCTGGCGTCCCTTGGAGTCGTTATGGAGAACGAACTCTATACGGACCTTCTGCTGCAGTCTCTGCCTCCATCATTTGACACCTTTGTTGTCAACTTTAACATGCACAACATGGACAAGCCGGTTCTGCTTGTTGGATCTTCTTCCGGATCAAAGGCTAAAGAGCCTAAGAAAGGAAAGAAGAAGGGAAAGGGTTCCTCTAAACCTAACAAGCTAAAAGCTAAGGGCGGTGTCAAAAAGGTTTCTTCTCAAGCCAATGACAAGTGCCATTACTGCGGCAAACCAGGGCACTGGAAGAGGAATTACAAGGAGTATCTTGCAAGCCTGAAGAGTTCAGGTATATATTTTGTTGAAGTTAACTTATCGGTTAACAATACTTCTTGGGTATTAGATACCGGTTGTGGCTCACATATTTGCAATGATTTGCAGATGATGGCAAGAAGTAGGAAGCTGGATGGAGGAGAAATGGTTCTTAGGATGGGAAATGGAGCAAGAGTTGCTGCATTAGCTATAGGGACCGTTAATCTGGCTTTAGAGAATGGTTATGTAATAGTTTTAAATAATTGTCTTTTTGTTCCAGTTATTATTAAGAACATTATCTCTATTCCAGTTTTGAATAGAGAAGGTTTTAGATTTACCATTGAGAATGGAAATTGTTCCATTTTCAAACATTCTGATTTTATATATTCTGGTTCTTTGACGAATTGTTTATATACTATTACTCCCCATAACCCCATTTTCACAATTCAACAACATAAAAGAAAATTTGATAATCATAGTTCAATGAGCCTGTGGTACGCAAGATTAGGACATATTTCTGAGAAAAGAATTAACAAATTGGCACAATTGCTTGATCTAATGAGAGAGCAAGAACTACCAACTTGTGAATCCTGCTCAAAGGAAAGATGACCAAATCTCCATTTGTTGGACAAGTGGAGCGAGCCAAGCATCTATTGGATTTGATCCATACAGATGTATGTGGGCCACTAAATGTTAGTGCCCGTGGGAACTATAACTACTTCTTAACCTTTACCAATGACTTCTCTAGGTATGGTTATGTGTACCTTTTAAGGTACAAGTCTGAAGTATTTGAAAAGTTCAAAGAATTCAGAACTGAAGTAGAGAAACAAATTGGATTAAGTATAAAAACTCTTCGATCTGATCAAGGAGGTGAATACTTAAGCACAGAATTTTTAGATTATCTAAAAGAGAATGGGATTCTCTCACAGTGGACTCCTCCTGCTACTCCCCAACTCAACGGAGTTGCGGAACATAGGAATCGAACCTTGTTGGACATGGTTAGATCTATGATGAGCTTCACTTCATTACCTCTTTCATTCTGGGGCTATGCCTTAGAAACGGCGGCATACCTATTAAACAGGGTGCCATCTAAAGCCGTCCCCAAAATACCATATGAGATGTGGTATGGAAAGACACCTTCCTATAAATACCTTAGGGTATGGGGTGTGCTGCTTATGTGAAGCAGTTAGTGGGAGATAAGTTGGATATGAGATCCAGCTTATGCAAGTTTGTGGGGTATCCAAAGGAGTCTATTGATACTATTTCTATGATGCCACGGAACAAAGGGTGTTTGTTTCGAGGAATGCTATTTCTTTCAGATAGAAGTGACAATGTCGTAGAACTTGAAGAGGTTCAAGAACCACAGAACACCCCAACTGATGCAGTAAATAGTACACCAGCTGATGCTGGACCCTCTAAGGCACAATCTCTTCGAAGATCCGAAAGGGTCTCAAGGGTACCTAAGAGGTACAACTTGTTGTTAGAGAACAAAGAAGAGGGACTCCCCTTGGATAATGATCCAAGAAGCTATGGAGAGGCGATGTCTGACATCGACTCGAAGAAGTGGCAAGAAGCTATGCAGTCCGAAATGGACTCTATGTACTCTAACAAGGTATGGACTTTGGTGGACCCACCACAGGGAATTGTTCCCATTGGCTGCAAATGGGTCTACAAGCGGAAGCTTGGAGTAGATGGAGAGGTAGCAACCTATAAGGCACGATTGGTAGCAAAAGGTTATACTCAAAAGTAAGGAATTGATTATGAGGAAACTTTTTCACCAGTAGCGATGCTTAAATCCATACGGATACTGTTAGCCATATCTGCATATTATGACTATGAGATATGGCAAATGGATGTGAAGACCGCTTTCCTCAATGGAAACATTAAGGAAGAGATCTACATGAAGCAGCCAGAAGGCTTCATATCCAGCGGGAGCGAGCAAAAGGTTTGCAAGCTCCAGAGATCCATTTATGGACTCAAACAAGCTTCGAGGAGTTAGAACATCCGGTTTGATGAAACAATCAAAATGTTTGACTTTCATAAGAACTCGGATGAACCACGTGTCTACAAGAAGGTTAGTGGGAGTGCAGTTACATTTGTTGTGCTCTACGTTGATGACATCCTACTCATTGGGAATGATGTAGGGATGTTGCAGTCAACGAGGACTTGGTTATCTAATCAGTTTTCCATGAAGGACTTAGGAGATGCATCTTTTATCCTAGGGATAAAGATCTATAGAGATAGATCCAAAAGGATGATCGGACTATCCTAGTCCATGTACATAGACAATGTGCTAAAAAGGTTTAGCATGGAGGAATCCAACAGAGGATTTCTGCCTATGAGTCATGGGGTTTCACTCTCTAAAGTTATGTCTCCTAAGACACCTGAAGAGAGAGAAAAGATGGCTCGCATACCTTATGCTTTTGCAATAGGAGCATAATGTATGCAATGTTATGTATAAGGCCTGATATAGCACATGCTCTGAGTGTCACGAGTAGATATCAGTCCAATCCACGAGAAGAACACTGGAAAGCCGTTAAGATGATCCTCAAGTACTTAAGAAGGACTAAGGATATCTTTCTGATATACGACAATGGAGAACTAAAACTGGAGGGATATACAGACTCTAGTTTTCAGTCCGATATAGATGATTCAAAGTCCATGTCCGGATACATATTCACCTTGAATGGTGTGCGGTCAGTTGGAAGAGTTCCAAGCAAGAGACGACTGCAGACTCTACCACCGAAGCTGAATATATTGCTGCATCAGATGCAGCAAAAGAAGCTGTTTGGATTAGAAATTTCATCCAAGGGTTGGATGTAATTCCATCCTGATAAGTACATATTTTAACATATTTTTATATCAAATTCTTTATACTTTTCCTGCTTTATTCTTGTTAATATTCTTGTTTTATTAATGTTTTGTGTTAGGGAATAAATGGAAGCATATTTTCAGACTTGTGCAGTTTTTGTAATTTGAGCATAACTTCATGATCAAAAGCTCTATGGATCTGAAGCTTGTTTCATTTGAAAGACAAGAGATAGAGGTACAACTTTTATGTTGGAGGCTCAGCCCAATTAAGTCTTGATGATAGCAGAAAATTCGTCCAAGTAATTACACAAAATGGATCACCAAAATTCAGATTAGAGTTCAGCCCAGTATTGACTTATTTTACCAATTCGATTATATATCTTGAGCCCAAATTTATTTTGGTCTAAAATTCGAATATGTTATACCAAAGAGGTAAATAAACAAGTTTGCTGAAGACAAGATGGTGTGAAAATGTGTCAAAATGGTAAAACTATAGGCTGCAAGTTGCTGCTGATGTTACAGGGTGGCTCTTGGACATGACTCGGTAATTTAACCATATCTCCTTCATCCGATCGCCAAATTTGACAAAAGATATATGAAAATATATCAGTGTTGAAAGATCTACAATTTTTATTCTTTACGTATCTTCAAACTCTAACTGTATCTGACCAAAAAATATAATTCAATTCAGTGGTTGAGAAATTTGTGTAACAACTTACCAACTCTTGGCAACTAGCATACCACTTGATTAACTCCTCCATTATTTGTTTGGCCTCTAGCTTACTCCAAGTACTATAAATAGGCCATGTATTCAGCTTGTAAGAGGGGGGGGGGGAAGAGGGTTTCTTTAGGCTAAGTTATCTAGTTTGTATTGTAAGTTTTCTAGTAGTAATAGAAATGCATTCTCTAGTTTCTCTTATATTTTTAGTCTTTGTTACTTTTATTATGTCTTTCTAAATTTCATTTTACTGAGGAAAAAGGGTGAATCTCTTGATAGAGAAAGAGAAATGGTTATAAGGGTAGAAATTATTTAAGTATGTTGTATTATTATTATTATTTTTGATCTAAACCTTACTTATTTTTGTGGTGATTCTTGATTTATGTATCTCCAATGGCACAACAAATACTTGGGTTCATTTAGCTTATTGTACGGTTTTACCCACTGACTGTTAATGTGAAACCTTGATTTGTTGTTGACGAAGGAGTATATAAATGCTTGATCCCATAAATAAGTGTTGGCGTTAAGAGATAATTTGCAATAGTAAGACAATATCATGATTACCTTATTGCGTAAGTTACTTGATAATATCTTCCATTGGAACCTTCATTATGTATGGATTCCAATTGTGGCAATTAATAGAGGTAAAAAGAATAAATAACCATTTATCTATCCAAAACTCAAGAGTGGATCCCTAATCCTCAGTACTTTTATTAATTCGGTTTTTTCTTTAGCTACATCATACATTAATTGTTCATATATTTTTGATTCACATAAACTCCATCTTTTTATAAATATAAACTTGAATTCTTCAAACAACTTCCCTGTGGATCGACCTCGGACTCACGAGAAATTTATTACTTACTACAACCTGCACTTGGGTTTGCAACCTTAAAGTTGTAGCAAGTTTTTGGCGCCGTTGCCGGGGAAGGCAAGGTAAGTATTCAGGTTTGTTAATATTTTTCCTTTGTAAATATAGTTTGTTTATTTTCTTTATGGATATATGGTTATATGGTATCGTAGTCATAATTCTCGACGTTTAGTAAGAAATAATTCCGAAACTTTATTTGGAAATTTGTTTGAATCATCTCCACACACTTCCACCATGGCTGAAAATGAAAGTGTCCAGGATGAAAATGAGAATCAACAGGTGCATACCATGCATTATTACTTGCAACCTGCTCGAAATTCTTCTCCTTCTTGTTTCATTTTTCCTCTAAATGCAAATAATTTTCGATTCAAGTCAGGTATGATCCCTTTACTTCCTAATTTCCATGGTTTAGACTCTGAAAGTCCTTACTTGCCTTTAAAAGAATTTGATGAAGTATGTGCCACTTTTGATGATCAAACTTGCACAAATAAGATTGTTAAGCTCAAATTATTTCCTTTCTCTTTAAAAGATAAAGCAAAAAATTGGCTTAATTCTTTAAAACCTAGGTCAATTGGTACTTGGCAAGAAATGCAAGCTGAATTCTTGAAAAAATTCTTTCCATCTCATAAAACTAATGCTTTGAAAAGACAAATTCAAAAATTTTCTCAAAATTCGAATGAAGTTTTCTTTCAATGTTGGGAAAGATTTAAAGATTTGTTGAATTTATGCCCACATCATGGTTTTGAAAAATGGCGCTTAATTAGTTTCTTTTATGAAGGTTTAACTCCTGAAACAAAACAATTTGTTGAAACAATGTGTAATGGTGAGTTTCTTGATAAGGAACCTGATGAAGCCCTAGAATACCTAGATCATTTGGCAGAAAACTCTCAATCATGGCATAGTGTTAATTCTTCCGAAGGTTCTATTAGATCTAATCTTGCTAATAGTAATAAAGGAAAATATTACCTTAGTCAAGAAGATGATCTAAATGCTAGACTTGCTAGTTTAACAAGAAAAGTTGAAGCCATGGAACTTAAGAAAGTAAAGGAAATCAAATCTGTGCAAGAGGAAGAAGTTTGTAGCAATTGTGAACTTTTGGGGCACTCCACCAATGAATGTCCAAACCTTCCAGTACAAGCAAATTTTATGAACACATTCAAAAAGTCTTTCCATTCTCCATATTCTGAAACTTACAATCCACAATGGAGAAATCATCCCAATTTCAGTTGGCGAGATGATAACCGTGCCAACCACCGCATTCACAAAAACCACAAAACTTTCATTCTTATCCACCTCCACATACAAAATCCATTGAGGAGACTTTGCAAGCATTTATGCATGAACAAACAAACATCAATAATCAGACTTCACAAGCTATCAATGAGATCAGAAGTACACTTTCAACACTGACAACTTCTTTGCGTACTCATGAAAAAAGTAAATTTCCTGCTCAACCTTAACCTAATCCTTCTACTCAGTGTCATGTTTTTTCTTCAGGTGAAAATGCAGTCAAGGAGGCTAATTCAGTTACAACTCTTCGGAATGAAAAAGTTGTTGACAAGACTATTCATCCCAAGAGAAAGTTTCTAATCCACCTCCAAAAATGAAAAATGAAAATAGTCTTGACGATGAAGGTAAGTTTGAAGAAGGTAAGTGTGAAAATGAAGAAAAAGAAAAATATTTACCTCCAGCACCCTTTCCTCAAAGATTGCAAGCAACTCAGAAATTGAACTCAAATGCTGAAATTTTTGAAATTTTTAAACAAGTCAAGATTAATATTCCATTATTGGATGCAATCAAGCAAGTTCCACCTTATGCCAAATTTTTGAAAGATTTGTGTACAATCAAAAGAAAACATCATGTACAAAAGAAGGCATTTTTAACTGAAAGTGTTAGTTCAATCATTCAACAATTCACTCCACCCAAGTACAAAGATCCAGGTTGTCCAACCATTTCATGTATCATAAGAAAAACACTAGAATAGAGCGTGCTTTGCTTGATCTTGGTGCTAGTGTAAATCTTCTACCTTTCTCAGTTTATGAACAGTTAGGTTTGGAGAACTTAAAATAACTTCTGTTGTACTCCAATTAGCTGACCGTTCGATTAAAGTTCCAAAGGAAATAGTAGAAGATGTGTTGGTACAAATTGATAAGTTTTACTTTCCAGTTGATTTCATTATTTTGGACACAGAGCCTGTTGCACAAACACATACACAAATTCCTATCATTTTGGGTCTTCCTTTTCTTGCAACTTCAAATGCTTTGATCAATTGTAGAAATGGTATTTTGAAGTTATCATTTGGAAATATGACTTTGGAACTAAATGTGTTTAATGTTTGTATGCAAGCTGCAGAAGATGTCGAAGTACATGAAGTGGATTCAATTGAGGAACTTGTTCATGAATACTTTACTACTGCTAACTCTTCAGATTCTTTGGAGACTTGTTTTGAAAGTGAAAGTATTTATAAAAAGGAACACACTAATACTATCTCTGAATTTTTACAGGTACAAGAAAAATATTTTTGGAAGCCAAGGTTTGAAGAACTTTCATCATCAACAGTAAAATCTATTCCATCAAGTATTAAAGCTCCCGTGGTTGAATTGAAACCTTTGCCAGTTAATTTGAAATACTTTGAAATGAAGTCAAGAAGGTAAGTTGATCGAAACTTTGAAAATGCATAAGAATGCTTTAGGATGGACCATTGCTGATATTAAAGGTATTAATCCTTTCATTTGCACACATAACATCTATCTAGAGGAAAATGCTAAACCATCTAGAGAAATGCAACGAAGGCTAAATCCTAATATGAAAGAAGTAGTAAGAAATGAAGTCATTAAACTCTTAGATAATGGAATCATTTATTCTATTTCTGATAGCAAATGGGTAAGTCCGACTCAAGTTGTACTTAAGAAATCTGGAGTTACTGTAGTCAAGAATGAGAATGATGAATTAATTCCAACTAGGACTGTTACTGGTTGGCGAATGTGCATTGACTATAGAAAACTCAACTCAGTCACTAGAAAAGATCATTTTCCATTACCTTTCATGGATCAAATTTTAGAAAGAGTTGCAGGACACGAATTTTATTGCTTTTTAGATGGATATTCTGGATATAACCAAATTGCAATTACACTTGAAGATCAAGAGAAAACAACTTTTACATGTCCTTTTGGTACTTTTGCATATCAAAGGATGCCTTTTGGATTATGTAATGCACCAGCTACATTCCAACAATGCATGCTTAGTATTTTTAGTGACATGGTTGAATGTTTTCTTGAAGTCTTCATGGATGATTTTTCTATTTTTGATAATTCATTTGATGATTGCTTATCTAATTTAGAAAAGGTTTTGATCAGGTGTGAAGAAAAGAATCTTGTGCTCAATTGGGAGAAATGTCACTTCATGGTAACAACTGGTATTGTTCTTGGACACATTATATCATCAGAAGGTATTGAGGTTGATAAATCTAAAATTGAGTTAATTGCCAATTTGCCAACACCAAAGACTGTGAAGGAGATTAGATCATTTTTAGGACATGCTGGTTTTTATAGAAGATTTATCAAAGATTTTAGTATAATATCTAAACCTTTGTGTAATCTTCTAACAAAAGACACTATTTTTGAATGGACTGAAAACTGTGAAAATGCTTTTGTTAAGCTTAAAAGCATGCTTACGTCTGCTCCAATCATGCAGCCTCCAGATTGGACTTTACCTTTTGAAATAATGTGCGATGCTAGTGATTATGCTGTTGGAGCTGTCTTGGGACAAAAAAAGATAAAAAACCATATGTTATTTACTATGCAAGTAAAACTTTAAATGGTGCTCAATTGAATTATACAACAACTGAAAAAGAATTACTTGCTGTAGTTTTGCATTGGATAAATTTCGATCTTATCTTGTTGGCTCACCAATTGTTGTTTTCAGTGATCATGCAACTTTGAAATATCTTTTGTGAAAAAAAGATGCTAAACCAAGACTGATTAGGTGGATTCTCTTAATCCAGAAATTTAATGTTACTATTCGAGATAAAAATGGAGTAGAGAATGTAGTGGCTGATCATTTGTCGAGACTTGTTTGTGATGACTCATTTCAAACCACACCTATTAATGACACTTTCCCTGATGAACAATTATTTAACATTTCTATTACCTTGATTTGCTGACATTGTTAATTTTCTTGTAACAGGAAAGATGCCATCACATTGGAACTCTCAAGATAAAAAGAAGTTTTTGACTGAGCTTAAAAATTTTATTGGGATGATCCATACCTATTCAAATATTGTCCGGATCAAATCTTTCGAATATGTGTGCCTGACAATGAGATAGGTAATATTGTCAAATTTTGTCATTCAGAAGCATGTGGTGGTCATTTTTCTGTAAAGAAAACTACTGCAAAAATCTTGCAATGTGGATTTTATTGGCCAACTCTTTTCAAAGATACTTACACTTCTGCAAAAGTTGTGAAAATTGTCAAAAGTTAAGGTCCCTTTCAAAGAGAAATATGATGCCCCTACACCCTATCCTAGTGATTGAAATCTTTGACTGTTGGGGTATTGATTTTATGGGGCCATTTCCATTATCATTTGGTTTTCTTTACATATTGGTTGCCATAGATTATGTTTCAAAATGGATCGAGGCAATTCCTTGTCGAAACAATGATCACAAAATAGTGATAAAATTTTTGAAAGAAAATATTTTAAGTCGATTTGGAATTCCTAGATCTATTATCAGTGATGGGGGAAAACATTTTTGTAACAAAGTTTTCAGAACTTTAATGAAGAAATATGGAATCATACATAAAGTTGAACCCCTTATCATCCTCAGACAAATGGAGAAGTTGAACTTGCAAATAGGGAGATAAAACAAATTTTGGAGAAAATAGTTAACCAAACCGTAAAGATTGGTCTCTTAGACTTACCGATACACTTTGGGCATATAGAACTGCTTTCAAAACATCATTAGGCATGTCTCCTTATAGGATAGTTTATGGAAAACCTTGTCATTTACCTGTTGAACTTGAACATAAAGCTTATTGGGCAATCAAAATGTTTAACTTCAACCTTGATGAAGCTTCAAAATTGCGCAAATTGCAAATCA
>JAGSPU010000671.1:0-24511 GCA_019321725.1 Paulownia fortunei
TGAAAAATAAATAAATTTAAATTTTAAAATCAAATTAAATTGAAAATAAAAAAAAAGGCAAAAGAGCATAAAAGAATGCCTACTTTAAGAGGTAATTTCTTAGATAGTATTTTATAGTTTTTATTTAAAACAATGATAGAATAAACATATATTAAAAAAATTTAGAATCTAACAAAAACCCAAAGTAAATTAGATAAAGAAATAAATTTACGTATTGAATTTCATTAAAATATATTTCAGGACTCATTAGATAGTAATTAGTTGAAATATATAATTAATTTAACTTTAAAGTATATTAAAATTTGAATAATTAAAAATATTTTAAAATATTCAAATTTTAAAAGTATAATTACTAAAAATTTATGTTGAAATATACAATTAATATAACTTCACATTGTTGATCTAAGAAAAATAACAAATATTATTTGTAAATTCAAAGGCATGGTAATTAAATGGGATTAAACAATTCTAATTTAAAGTAACTAAAACATAAATAAATTTAAATTTTAAAATCAAATAAAATTACAAATAAAACAAAAAAGGCAAAAGAGCAAAAAAGAATGCCTACTTTAAGAGGTAATTTCTTAGATAGTATTTATAGTGTTTATTTAGAATAATTAAAGAATAAATATATATTTAAAAAATTTAGAATCTAACAAAAACACAATGTAAATTAGATAAAGAAATAAATTTACGTATTGAATTTCATTAAAATATATTTCGGACTCATTAGATAGTAATTAGTTGAAATATATAATTAATTTAACTTTAAAGTATATTAAAATTTGAATAATTAAAAATATTTTAAGATATTCAAATTTTAAAAGAATAATTACTAAAACTTTATGTTGAAATATACAATTAATATAACTTCACATTGTTGATCTAAAAAAGTAAAAAATATTATTTGTAAATTCAAAGGCATGGTAATTAAATGGATTAAACAACTCTAATTTAAAGTAACTAAAACATAAATAAATTTAAATTTTAAAATCAAATAAAATTACAAATAAAACAAAAAAGGCAAAAGAGCAAAAAAGAATGCCTACTTAAAGAGGTAATTTCTTAGATAGTATTTTATAGTGTTTATTTAGAATAAATATATATTTAAAAAATTTAGAATCTAACAAAAACACAATGTAAATTAGATAAAGAAATAAATTTACGTATTGAATTTCATTAAAATATATTTCAGACTCATTAGATAGTAATTAGTTGAAATATATAATTAATTTAACTTTAAAGTATATTAAAATTTGAATAATTAAAATATTTTAAAATATTCAAATTTTAAAAGAATAATTACTAAAAATTTATACTGAAATATACAATTAATATAACTTCACATTGTTGATCTAAAAAAATAACAAATATTATTTGTAAATTCAAAGGCGTGGTAATTAAATGGGATTAAACAATTCTAATTTAAAGTAACTAAAACATAAATAAATTTAAATTTTAAAATCAAATAAAATTACAAATAAAACAAAAAAGGCAAAAGAGCAAAAAAGAATGCCTACTTAAAGAGGTAATTTCTTAGATAGTATTTTATAGTGTTTATTTAGAATAATATATATATTTAAAAAATTTAGAATCTAACAAAAACACAATGTAAATTAGAAAGAAATAAATTTACGTATTGAATTTCATTAAAATATATTTCGGACTCATTAGATAGTAATTAGTTGAAATATATAATTAATTTAACTTTAAAGTATATTAAAATTTGAATAATTAAAAATATTTTAAAATATTCAAATTTTAAAAGTATAATTACTAAAAATTTATGTTGAAATATACAATTAATATAACTTCACATTGTTGATCTAAGAAAAATAAAAATATTATTTGTAAATTCAAAGGCATGGTAATTAAATGGATTTAACAATTCTAATTTAAAGTAACTAAAACATAAATAAATTTAAATTTTAAAAATCAAGTAAAATTACAAATAAAACAAAAAAGGCAAAAGAGCAAAAAAGAATGCCTACTTTAAGAGGTAATTTCTTAGATAGTATTTTATAGTGTTTATTTAGAATAATTAAAGAATAAATATATATTTAAAAAATTTAGAATCTAACAAAAACACAATGTAAATTAGATAAAGAAATAAATTTACGTATTGAATTTCATTAAAATATATTTCGGACTCATTAGATAGTAATTAGTTGAAATATATAATTAATTTAACTTTAAAGTATATTAAAATTTGAATAATTAAAAATATTTTAAGATATTCAAATTTTAAAAGAATAATTACTAAAAACTTATGTTGAAATATACAATTAATATAACTTCACATTGTTGATCTAAAAAAAGTAAAAAAATATTATTTGTAAATTCAAAGGCATGGTAATTAAATGGAATTAAACAACTCTAATTTAAAGTAACTAAAACATAAATAAATTTAAATTTTAAAATCAAATAAAATTACAAATAAAACAAAAAAGGCAAAAGAGCAAAAAAGAATGCCTACTTAAAGAGGTAATTTCTTAGATAGTATTTTATAGTGTTTATTTAGAATAAAAATATATATTTAAAAAATTTAGAATCTAACAAAAACACAATGTAAATTAGATAAAGAAATAAATTTACGTATTGAATTTCATTAAAATATATTTCGGACTCATTAGATAGTAATTAGTTGAAATATATAATTAATTTAACTTTAAAGTATATTAAAATTTGAATAATTAAAAATATTTTAAAATATTCAAATTTTAAAAGAATAATTACTAAAAATTTATACTGAAATATACAATTAATATAACTTCACATTGTTGATCTAAGAAAAATAACAAATATTATTTGTAAATTCAAAGGCGTGGTAATTAAATGGGATTAAACAATTCTAATTTAAAGTAACTAATAAATAAATAAATTTAAACTTTAAAATCAAGTAAAATTACAAATAAAACAAAAAAGGCAAAAGAACAAAAAAGAATGCCTACTTTAAGAGGTAATTTCTTAGATAGTATTTTATAGTGTTTATTTAGAATAATTAAAGAATAAATATATATTAAAAAAATTTAGAATCTAACAAAAGCACAATATAAATTAGATACAGAAATAAATTTATGTATTGAATTTCATTAAATTATATTTCGGACTCATTAGATAGTATTTAGTTGAAATATATAATTAATTTAACTCTGAAATATATTAAAATTTGAATAATTAAAAATATTTTAAGATATTCAAATTTTAAAAGTATAATTATTAAAAATTTATGTTGAAATATATACAATTAATATAACTTCTCATTGTTGAGCTAAGAAAAATAAAAAATATTATTTGTAAATTCAAAGGCATGGTAATTAAATGTGATTAAACAATTCTAAACTAAAGTAACTGAAAAATAAATAAATTTAAATTTTAAAATCAAATTAAATTGAAAATAAAAAAAAAGGCAAAAGAGCAGAAAAGAATGCCTACTTTAAGAGGTAATTTCTTAGATAGTATTTATTGTGTTTATTTAGAATAATTAAAGAATAAATATATATATTTAAAATTTAGAATCTAACAAAAATACATGTAAATTAGATAAAGAAATAAATTTACGTATTGAATTTCATTAAAATATATTTCGGACTCATTAGATAGTAATTAGTTGAAATATATAATTAATTTAACTTTAAAGTATATTAAAATTTGAATAATTAAAAATATTTTAAAATATTCAAATTTTAAAAGAATAATTACTAAAAATTTATGTTGAAATATACAATTAATATAACTTCACATTGTTGATCTAAGAAAAATAACAAATATTATTTGTAAATTCAAAGGCATGGTAATTAAATGGATTAAACAATTCTAATTTAAAGTAACTAAAACATAAATAAATTTAAATTTTAAAATCAAATAAAATTACAAATAAAACAAAAAAGGCAAAAGAGTTAAAAGAATGCCTACTTAAAGAGGTAATTTCTTAGATAGTATTTTATTAGTGTTTATTTAGAATAAATATATATTTAAAAAATTTAGAATCTAACAAAAACACAATGTAAATTAGATAAAGAAATAAATTTACGTATTGAATTTCATTAAAATATATTTCGGACTCATTAGATAGTAATTAGTTGAAATATATAATCAATTTAACTTTAAAGTATATTAAAATTTGAATAATTAAAAATATTTTAAAATATTCAAATTTTAAAAGTATAATTACTAAAAATTTATACTGAAATATACAATTAATATAACTTCACATTGTTGATCTAAGAAAAATAACAAATATTATTTGTAAATTCAAAGGCGTGGTAATTAAATGGGATTAAACAATTCTAATTTAAAGTAACTAAAACATAAATAAATTTAAATTTTAAAATCAAATAAAATTACAAATAAAACAAAAAAGGCAAAAGAGCAAAAAAGAATGCCTACTTTAAGAGGTAATTTCTAAGATAGTATTTATATAGTGGTTTAATTAGAATAATTAAAGAATAAATATATATTTTAAAAGTTTTAGAATCTAACAAAAACACAATGTAAATTAGATTCAAAGAAATAACTTTACGTATTGAATTTCATTAAAATATAATTTCGGACCATTAGATAGTAATTAGTTGAAATATATAATTAATTTAACTCTGAAATATATTAAAATTTGAATAATTAAAAATATATTAAATATATTCAAATTTTAAAAAGTATTAATTACTAAAAATTTAAATGTTGAAATATACAATTAATGTAACTTCTCATTGTTGATCTAACAAAAATAAAAAATATTAATTATAAATTCAACGGCATGGTTATTAATGGGATAAAATAATTCTAATTTACAGTAACTAAAAAATAAATAACTCTAAATTTTAAAATCAAATAAAATTACAAAGAAAACAAAAAAGCAACAGAGCATAATTAAAAAAAAATATATATTTAAAAAATTTAGAATCTAACAAAACACACTGTAAATTAGATAAATAAATAAATTTATGTATTGAATTTCATTAAAATATATTTCGGACTCATTAGATAGTATTTAGTTGAAATATATAATTAATTTAAGTTTGAAATATATTAAAATTTGAATAATTAAAAATATTTTAAGATATTGAAATTTTAAAAGTATAATTACTAAAAATTTATGTTGAAATATACAATTAATATAACTTCACATTGTTGACTAAGAAAAATAAAAGATATTATTTGTAAATTCAAAGGCATCGTAATTAAATGGGATTAAACAATTCTAATTTAAAGTAACTAACATAAATAAATTTAAATTTTAAAATCAAATAAAATAACAAATAAAACGAAAAAGGCAAAAGAACAAAAAAGAATGCCTACCTTAATAGGTAATTTTTTAGATAGTATTTTATAGTGTTTATTTAGAATAATTAAAGAATAAATATATATTAAAAAATTTAGAATCTAACAAAAACACAATGTAAATTAGATACAGAAATAAATTTATGCATTGAATTTCATTAAATTATATTTCGGACTCATTAGATAGTATTTAGTTGAAATATATAATTAATTTAACTCTGAAATATATTAAAATTTGAATAATTAAAAAATATTTTAAGATATTCAAATTTTAAAAGTATAATTATTAAAAATTTATGTTGAAATATATACAATTAATATAACTTCTCATTGTTGAGCTAAGAAAAATAAAAAATATTATTTGTAAATTCAAAGGCATGGTAATTACATGTGATTAAACAATTCTAATTTAAAGTAACTGAAAAATAAATAAATTTAAATTTTAAAATCAAATTAAATTGAAAATAAAAAAAAAAGCAAAAGAGCAGAAAAGAATGCCTACTTTAAAAGGTAATTTCTTAGATAGTATTTTATAGTTTTTAATTAAAATAATTAAAGAATAAATATATATTTAAAAAATTTAGAATCTAAGCAAAAATACAATGTAAATTAGATACAGAAATAAATTTATGTATTGAATTTCATTAAATTATATTTCGGACTCATTAGATAGTATTTAGTTGAAATATATAATTAATTTAACTTTAAAATATTTTAAAATTTGAATAATTAAGAATATTTTAAGATATTCAAATTTTAAAAGTATAATTACTAAAAATTTATGTTGAAATATATACAATTAATGTAACTTCTCATTGTTGAACTAAGAAAAATAAAAAATATTATTTGTAAATTCAAAGGCATGGTAATTACATGTGATTAAACAATTCTAAACTAAAGTAACTGAAAAATAAATAAATTTAAATTTTAAAATCAAATTAAATTGAAAATAAAAAAAAAGGCAAAAGAGCATAAAAGAATGCCTACTTTAAGAGGTAATTTCTTAGATAGTATTTTATAATTTTTATTTAAAACAATGAAAGAATAAACATATATTAAAAAATTTAGAATCTAACAAAAACCCAAAGTAAATTAGATAAAGAAATAAATTTACGTATTGAATTTCATTAAAATATATTTCGGACTCATTAGATAGTAATTAGTTGAAATATATAATTAATTTAACTTTAAAGTATATTAAAACTTGAATAATTAAAAATATTTTAAAATATTCAAATTTTAAATGAATAATTACTAAAAATTTATGTTGAAATATACAATTAATATAACTTCACATTGTTGATCTAAGAAAAATAACAAATATTATTTGTAAATTCAAAGGCATTGTAATTAAATGGGATTAAACAATTCTAATTTAAAGTAACTAAAACATAAATAAATTTAAATTTTAAAATCAAATAAAAATACAAATAAAACAAAAAAGGCAAAAGAGCAAAAAAGAATGCCTACTTTAAGAGGTAATTTCTTAGATAGTATTTATAGTGTTTATTTAGAATAATTAAAGAATAAATATATATTTAAAAAAATTAGAATCTAACAAAAACACAATGTAAATTAGATAAAGAAATAACTTTACGTATTGAATTGCATTAAAATATATTTCGGACTCATTAGATAGTAATTAGTTGAAATATATAATTAATTTAACTTTAAAGTATATTAAAATTTGAATAATTAAAAATATTTTAAGATAATCAAATTTTAAAAGAATAATTACTAAAACTTTATGTTGAAATATACAATTAATATAACTTCACATTGTTGATCTAAGAAAAGTAAAAAATATTATTTGTAAATTCAAAGACATGGTAATTAAATGGGATTAAACAACTCTAATTTAAAGTAACTAAAAATAAATAAATAAATTTTAATTTTAAAATCAAATAAAATTACAAATAAAAAAAAAAGGCAAAAGAGCAAAAAATAATGCCTACTTAAAGAGGTAATTTCTTAGATAGTATTTTATAGTGTTTATTTAGAATAAATATATATTTAAAAAATTTAGAATCTAACAAAAACACAATGTAAATTAGATACAGAAATAAATTTATGTATTGAATTTCAGTAAATTATATTTCGGACTCATTAGATAGTATTTAATTGAAATATATAATTAATTTAACTCTAAAATATATAAAATTTGAATAATTAAAAATATATTAAGATATTCAAATTTTAAAAGTATAATTACTAAAAATTTATTTGAAATATACAATTAATGTAACTTCTCATTGTTGATCTAAGAAAAATAAAAAATATTAATTGTAAATTCAACGGCATGGTTATTAAATGGATAAAATAATTCTAATTTACAGTAACTAAAAAATAAATAACTCTAAATTTTAAAATCAAATAAAATTACAAAGAAAACAAAAATGCAACAGAGCATAATTAAAAAAAAATATATAATTAAATTTAGAATCTAACAAAAACACACTGTAAATTAGATACAGAAATAAATTTATGTATTGAATTTCATTAAAATATATTTCGGACTCATTAGATAGTATTTAGTTGAAATATATAATTAATTTAAGTTTGAAATATATTAAAATTTGAATAATTAAAAATATTTTAAGATATTGAAATTTTAAAAGTATAATTACTAAAAATTTATGTTGAAATATACAATTAATATAACTTCACATTGTTGACTAAGAAAAATAAAAGATATTATTTGTAAATTCAAAGGCATCGTAATTAAATGGGATTAAACAATTCTAATTTAAAGTAACTAAAATATAAATAAATTTAAATTTTAAAATCAAATAAAATAACAAATAAAACGAAAAAGGCAAAAGAACAAAAAAGAATGCCTACTTAAGAGGTAATTTTTTAGATAGTATTTTATAGTGTTTATTTAGAATAATTAAAGAATAAATATATATTAAAAAATTTAGAATCTAACAAAAACACAATGTAAATTAGATACAGAAATAAATTTATGCATTGAATTTCATTAAATTATATATCGGACTCATTAGATAGTATTTAGTTGAAATATATAATTAATTTAACTCTGAAATATATTAAAATTTGAATAATTAAAAATATTTTAAGATATTCAAATTTTAAAAGTATAATTATTAAAAATTTATGTTGAAATATATACAATTAATATAACTTCTCATTGTTGAGCTAAGAAAAATAAAAAATATTATTTGTAAATTCAAAGGCATGGTAATTACATGTGATTAAACAATTCTAATTTAAAGTAACTGAAAAATAAATAAATTTAAATTTTAAAATCAAATTAAATTGAAAATAAAAAAAAAGGCAAAAGAGCAGAAAAGAATGCCTAGTTTAAGAGGTAATTTCTTAGATAGTATTTTATAGTTTTTAATTAAAATAATTAAAGAATAAATATATATTTAAAAAATTTAGAATCTAACAAAAATACAATGTAAATTAGATACAGAAATAAATTTATTTATTGAATTTCATTAAATTATATTTCGGACTCATTAGATAGTATTTAGTTGAAATATATAATTAATTTAACTTTAAATATATTAAAATTTAAATAATTAAGAATATTTTAAGATATTCAAATTTTAAAAGTATAATTACTAAAAATTTATGTTGAAATATATACAATTAATGTAACTTCTCATTGTTGAGCTAAGAAAAATAAAAAATATTATTTGTAAATTCAAAGGCATGGTAATTACATGTGATTAAACAATTCTAAACTAAAGTAACTGAAAAATAAATAAATTTAAATTTTAAAATCAAATTAAATTGAAAATAAAAAAAAAGGCAAAAGAGCATAAAAGAATGCCTACTTTAAGAGTTGATTTCTCAGATAGTATTTTATAGTTTTTATTTAAAAAATTAAAGAATAAACATATATTAAAAAAATTAGAATCTAACAAAAACACAATGTAAATTAGATACAGAAATAAATTTATGTATTGAATTTCATTAAATTATATTTCGGACTCATTAGATAGTATTTAGTTGAAATATATAATTAATTTAAGTTTGAAATATATTAAAATTTGAATAATTAAAAATATTTTAAGATATTCAAATTTTAAAAGTATAATTACTAAAAATTTATGTTGAAATATACAATTAATATAACTTCACATTGTTGACTAAGAAAAATAAAAGATATTATTTGTAAATTCAAAGGCATCGTAATTAAATGGGATTAAACAATTCTAATTTAAAGTAACTAAAACATAAATAAATTTAAATTTTAAAATCAAATAAAAAACAAATAAAACGAAAAAGGCAAAATAACAAAAAAGAATGCCTACTTTAAGAGGTAATTTTTTAGATAGTATTTTATAGTGTTTATTTAGAATAATTAAAGAATAAATATATATTAAAAAATTTAGAATCTAACAAAAACACAATGTAAATTAGATACAGAAATAAATTTATGCATTGAATTTCATTAAATTATATTTCGGACTCATTAGATAGTATTTAGTTGAAATATATAATTAATTTAACTCTGAAATATATTAAAATTTGAATAATTAAAAATATTTTAAGATATTCAAATTTTAAAAGTATAATTATTAAAAATTTATGTTGAAATATATACAATTAATATAACTTCTCATTGTTGAGCTAAGAAAAATAAAAAATATTATTTGTAAATTCAAAGGCATGGTAATTACATGTGATTAAACAATTCTAATTTAAAGTAACTGAAAAATAAAAAATTTTAAATTTTAAAATCAAATTAAATTGAAAATAAAAAAAAAAGGCAAAAGAGCAGAAAAGAATGCCTACTTTAAAAGGTAATTTCTTAGATAGTATTTTATAGTTTTTAATTAAAATAATTAAAGAATAAATATATATTTAAAAAATTTAGAATCTAACAAAAATACAATGTAAATTAGATACAGAAATAAATTTATGTATTGAATTTCATTAAATTATATTTCGGACTCATTAGATAGTATTTAGTTGAAATATATAATTAATTTAACTTTAAAATATTTTAAAATTTGAATAATTAAGAATATTTTAAGATATTCAAATTTTAAAAGTATAATTACTAAAAATTTATGTTGAAATATATACAATTAATGTAACTTCTCATTGTTGAGCTAAGAAAAATAAAAAATATTATTTGTAAATTCAAAGGCATGGTAATTACATGTGATTAAACAATTCTAAACTAAAGTAACTGAAAAATAAATAAATTTAAATTTTAAAATCAAATTAAATTGAAAATAAAAAAAAAGGCAAAAGAGCATAAAAGAATGCCTACTTTAAGAGGTAATTTCTTAGATAGTATTTTATAATTTTTATTTAAAACAATGAAAGAATAAACATATATTAAAAAATTTAGAATCTAACAAAAAACCAAAGTAAATTAGATAAAGAAATAAATTTACGTATTGAATTTCATTAAAATATATTTCGGACTCATTAGATAGTAATTAGTTGAAATATATAATTAATTTAACTTTAAAGTATACTAAAATTTGAATAATTAAAAATATTTTAAAATATTCAAATTTTAAAAGAATAATTACTAAAAATTTATGTTGAAATATACAATTAATATAACTTCACATTGTTGATCTAAGAAAAATAACAAATATTATTTGTAAATTCAAAGGCATTGTAATTAAATGGGATTAAACAATTCTAATTTAAAGTAACTAAAACATAAATAAATTTAAATTTTAAAATCAAATAAAAATACAAATAAAACAAAAAAGGCAAAAGAGCAAAAAAGAATGCCTACTTTAAGAGGTAATTTCTTAGATGGTATTTATAGTGTTTATTTAGAATAATTAAAGAATAAATATATATTTAAAAAATTTAGAATCTAACAAAAACACAATGTAAATTAGATAAAGAAATAACTTTACGTATTGAATTGCATTAAAATATATTTCGGACTCATTAGATAGTAATTAGTTGAAATATATAATTAATTTAACTTTAAAGTATATTAAAATTTGAATAATTAAAAATATTTTAAGATAATCAAATTTTAAAAGAATAATTACTAAAACTTTATGTTGAAATATACAATTAATATAACTTCACATTGTTGATCTAAGAAAAGTAAAAAATATTATTTGTAAATTCAAAGGCATGGTAATTAAATGGGATTAAACAACTCTAATTTAAAGTAACTAAAACATAAATAAATTTAAATTTTAAAATCAAATAAAATTACAAATAAAACAAAAAAGGCAAAAGAGCAAAAAATAATGCCTACTTAAAGAGGTAATTTCTTAGATAGTATTTTATAGTGTTTATTTAGAATAATATATATTAAAAAAATTTAGAATCTAACAAAAACACAATGTAAATTAGATACAGAAATAAATTTATGTATTGAATTTCAGTAAATTATATTTCGGACTCATTAGATAGTATTTAATTGAAATATATAATTAATTTAACTCTGAAATATATTAAAATTTGAATAATTAAAAATATATTAAGATATTCAAATTTTAAAAGTATAATTACTAAAAATTTATGTTGAAATATACAATTAATGTAACTTCTCATTGTTGATCTAAGAAAAATAAAAAATATTAATTGTAAATTCAACGGCATGGTTATTAAATGGGATAAAATAATTCTAATTTACAGTAACTAAAAAATAAATAACTCTAAATTTTAAAATGAAATAAAATTACAAAGAAAACAAAAAAGCAACAGAGCATAATTAAAAAAAAATATATATTTAAAATATTTAGAATCTAACAAAAACACACTGTAAATTAGATACAGAAATAAATTTATGCATTGAAGTTCATTAAATTATATTTCGAACTCATTAGATAGTATTTAATTGAAATATATAATTAATTTAACTCTGAAAATAATTAAAATTTGAATAATTAAAAATATTTTAAGATATTCAAATTTTAAAAGTATAATTACTAAAAATTTATGTTGAAATATACAATTAATATAACTTCACATTGTTGATCTAAGAAAAATAATAGATATTATTTGTAAATTCAAAGGCATCGTAATTAAATGGGATTAAACAATTCTAATTTAAAGTAACTAAAACATAAATAAATTTAAATTTTAAAATCAAATAAAATAACAAATAAAACGAAAAAGGCAAAAGAACAAAAAAGAATGCCTACTTTAAGAGGTAATTTCTTAGATAGTATTTTATTGTGTTTATTTAGAATAATTAAAGAATAAATATATATTAAAAAAATTTAGAATCTAACAAAAACACAATGTAAATTAGATACAGAAATAAATTTATGCATTGAATTTCATTAAATTATATTTCGGACTCATTAGATAGTATTTAGTTGAAATATATAATTAATTTAACTCTGAAATATATTAAAATTTGAATAATTAAAAATATTTTAAGATATTCAAATTTTAAAAGTATAATTACTAAAAATTGATGTTGAAATATACAATTAATATAACTTCTCATTGTTGAGCTAAGAAAAATAAAAAATATTATTGTAAATTCAAAGGCATGGTAATTAAATGGGATTAAACAATTCTAATTTAAAGTAACTAAAAAATAAATAAATTTAAATTTTAAAATCAAATAAAATTGAAAATAAAAAAAAAGGCAAAAGTGCAGAAAAGAATGCCTACTTTAAGAGGTAATTTCTTAGATAGTATTTTATAGTTTTTATTTAAAACAATGAAAGAATAAATATATATTAAAAAATTTAGAATCTAACAAAAATACAATGTAAATTAGATATAGAAATAAATTTATGTATTGAATTTCATTAAATTATATTTCGGACTCATTAGATAGTATTTAGTTGAAATATATAATTAATTTAACTCTGAAATATATTAAAATTTGAATAATTAAAAATATTTTAAGATATTGAAATTTTAAAAGTATAATTACTAAAAATTTATGTTGAAATATACAATTAATATAACTTCTCATTGTTGATCTAAGAAAAATAAAAAAATTAATTGTAAATTCAACGGCATGGTTATTAAATGGGATAAAATAATTCTAATTTAGAGTAACTAAAAAATAAATAACTCTATCAAATAAAATTACAAAGAAAACAAAAAAGCAACAAAGCATAATTAAAAAAAATATATTAAAAAATTTAGAATCTAACAAAACATAATGTAAATTAGACACAGTAATAAAAATTTATGTATTGCATTATTTTGAGTTGTTTTACGAATTTTAATTATAATTAATATTAAAAGTAGAAATATACTTTCCTCTAAAAAAAAAATTAGTTTCTTTGAAGTTATACACAAAAGAAAAAATAAGTTCATTCAGCACTTATACTTTTAAACGAAAAAAAATTGTTCAATTGCAAAGAAGAGATGAGTACGAACTAATTAGATTTTCCATGTTTTAATCACAATTAATAAAAGAATTTAAATGCATTCTTCATCTCTTAAAAAATAGATTTTCTCTAAAATTAAACAGATTAAAGGAAAAAAGAATTTAGTTAAAATATAATTTGAATATGTAAATGAGAAAGAGAGGTATTTTTTTAAATATTTTACTTTTAATTAACATTATAAGTGGGAAAGTATTTTTCCTTTTCTAACTCAAGTATCATAGTGTATTTGCAAAATTTAAGTACATTCAAAACATATACATTTAAATTGAAAAAAATCTGTTAAAATATAAATTAAATAGGTAAACAAGAATGCGTACTAACATTTCGAGTGTTTTTATGAATTTTAATTATAATTAATATTAAAAGTAGAAATATACTCTTCCTCTCATAAAAAATAAGTTTTCTTTGAAGTTATACACAAAAGAAGAAAAAATAATTATTTAAACTATAATTTCAATACATAAATAGAAAAGGGTGCCAACATCCAGTGTGGTGGTTTGAAATTTTTTAATTTTATTAACATTAAAAGTAGAAAAGTATTTTTCATCTTTCTAACACTAGTTCATAATACATTAGAAAAAATAAGTTCATTCAGCACTTATAATTTTAAACGAAAAAAATAGTTCAATTGCAAAGAAGAGATGAGTACGAACTAATTAGATTTTCCATGTTTTAATCACAATTAATAAAAGAAGTTTAAATGCATTCTTCATCTCTTAAAAAAATATTTTCTCTAAAATTAAACAGATTAAAGGAAAAAAGAATTCAGTTAAAATATAATTTGAATATGTAAATGAGAAACGAGAGGTAGTTTTTTAAAATTTTACTTTTAATTAACATTATAAGTGGGAAAGTATTTTTCCTTTTCTAACTCAAGTATCATAGTGTATTTGCAAAATTTAAGTACATTCTAAACATATACATTTAAATGGAAAAAAATCTGTTAAATTATAAATTAAATAGGTAAACAAGAATTGCGTACTAACTTCGAGTTGTTTTACGAATTTTAATTATAATTAATATTAAAAGTAGAAATATACTCTTCCTCTCATAAAAAATAAGTTTTCTTTGAAGTTATACACAAAAGAAGAAAAAATAATTTATTTAAACTATAATTTCAATACATAAATAAGAAAAGGTGCCAACATCCAGTGTGGTGGTTTGAAATTTTTTAATTTTAGTTAACATTAAAAGTAGAAAAGTATTTTTCATCTTTTAACACTAGTTCATAATACATTAGAAAAAATAAGTTCATTCAGCACTTATAATTTTTAACGAAAAAAAATAGTTCAATTGCAAAGAAGAGATGAGTACGAACTAATTAGATTTTCCATGTTTTAATCACAATTAATAAAAGAAGTTTAAATGCATTCTTCATCTCTTAAAAAAATATTTTCTCTAAAATTAAACAGATTAAAGAAAAAAGAATTCAGTTAAAATATAATTTGAATATGTAAATGAGAAACGAGAGGTAGTTTTTTTAAAATTTTTACTTTTAATTAACATTATAAGTGGGAAAGTATTTTTCCTTTTCTAACTCAAGTATCATAGTGTATTTGCAAAATTTAAGTACATTCTAAACATATACATTTAAAAGGAAAAAAATCTGTTAAATTATAAAAAATAGGTAAACAAGAATTGCGTACTAACATTTCGAGTTGTTTTACGAATTTTAATTATAATTAATATTAAAAGTAGAAATATACTCTTCCTCTCATAAAAAATAAGTTTTTTTTGAAGTTATACACAAAAGAAGAAAAAATAATTTATTTAAACTATAATTTCAATACATAAATAAGAAAAGGGTGCCAACATCCAGTGTGGTGGTTTGAAATTTTTTAATTTTAGTTAACATTAAAAGTAGAAAAGTATTTTTCATCTTTCTAACACTAGTTCATAATACATTAGAAAAAATAAGTTCATTCAGCACTTATAATTTTAAACGAAAAAAATAGTTCAATTGCAAAGAAGAGATGAGTACGAACTAATTAGATTTTCCATGTTTTAATCACAATTAATAAAAGAAGTTTAAATGCATTCTTCATCTCTTAAAAAAATAGGTTTTCTCTAAAATTAAACAGATTAAAGGAAAAAAGAATTCAGTTAAAATATAATTTGAATATGTAAATGAGAAACGAGAGGTAGTTTTTTTAAATTTTTTACTTTTAATTAACATTATAAGTGGGAAAGTATTTTTCCTTTTCTAACTCAAGTATCATAGTGTATTTGCAAAATTTAAGTACATTCTAAACATATACATTTAAAAGGAAAAAAATCTGTTAAATTATAAATTAAATAGGTAAACAAGAATTTTGAGTTGTTTTACAAATTTTAATTTTAATTAATATTAAAAGTAGAAATATACTCTTCCTCTCATAAAAAATAAGTTTTCTTTGAAGTTATACGCAAAAGAAGAAAAAATAATTTATTTGGACTATAATTTATTACATAAATTAGAAAAGGGTACCAACATCCAGTGTAGTTTTTTCAAATTTTTTAATTTTAGTTAAGATTAAAAGTAGAAAAGTATTTTTTGTCTTTCAAGCATGAGTTCATAATACAGTAGAAAAAATAAGTTCATTCAGCACTTATACTTTTAAACGAAAAAAATAGTTCAATTGCAAACATGAGATGCGTACGAACTAATTAGATTTTCCATGTTTTAATCACAATTAATAATAGAAGTTTAAATGCATTCTTCATCTCTTAAAAAAATAGGTTTTCTCTAAAATTAAACAGATTAAAGGAAAAAAGAATTCAGTTAAAATATAATTTGAATATGTAAATGAGAAACGAGAGGTAGTTTTTTTAAATATTTTACTTTTAATTAACATTATAAGTGGGAAAGTATTTTTCCTTTTCTAACTCAAGTATCATAGTGTATTTGCAAAATTTAAGTACATTCTAAACATATACATTTAAATGGAAAAAAATCTGTTAAATTATAAATTAAATAGGTAAACAAGAATTGCGTACTAACATTTCGAGTTGTTTTACGAATTTTAATTATAATTAATATTAAAAGTAGAAATATACTCTTCCTCTCATAAAAAATAAGTTTTCTTTGAAGTTATACACAAAAGAAGAAAAAATAATTTATTTAAACTATAATTTCATACATAAATAAGAAAAGGGTGCCAACATCCAGTGTGGTGGTTTGAAATTTTTTAATTTTAGTTAACATTAAAAGTAGAAAAGTATTTTTCATCTTTCTAACACTAGTTCATAATACATTAGAAAAAATAAGTTCATTCAGCACTTATAATTTTAAACGAAAAAAAATAGTTCAATTGCAAAGAAGAGATGAGTACGAACTAATTAGATTTTCCATGTTTTAATCACAATTAATAAAAGAAGTTTAAATGCATTCTTCATCTCTTAAAAAAATAGATTCTCTAAAATTAAACAGATTAAAGGAAAAAAGAATTCAGTTAAAATATAATTTGAATATGTAAATGAGAAACGAGAGGTAGTTTTTTTAAATATTTTACTTTTAATTAACATTATAAGTGGGAAAGTATTTTTCCTTTTCTAACTCAAGTATCATAGTGTATTTGCAAAATTTAAGTACATTCTAAACATATACATTTAAATGGAAAAAAATCTGTTAAATTATAAATTAAATAGGTAAACAAGAATTGCGTACTAATTTCGAGTTGTTTTATGAATTTTAATTATAATTAATATTAAAAGTAGAAATATACTCTTCCTCTCATAAAAAATAAGTTTTCTTTGAAGTTATACACAAAAGAAGAAAAAATAATTTATTTAAACTATAATTTCAATACATAAATAAGAAAAGGGTGCCAACATCCAGTGTGGTGGTTTGAAATTTTTTAATTTTAGTTAACATTAAAAGTAGAAAAGTATTTTTCATCTTTCTAACACTAGTTCATAATAATACATTAGAAAAAATAAGTTCATTCAGCACTTATAATTTTAAACGAAAAAAAATAGTTCAATTGCAAAGAAGAGATGAGTACGAACTAATTAGATTTTCCATGTTTTAATCACAATTAATAAAAGAAGTTTAAATGCATTCTTCATCTCTTAAAAAAATAGATTTTCTCTAAAATTAAACAGATTAAAGGAAAAAAAATTCAGTTAAAATATAATTTGAATATGTAAATGAGAAACGAGAGGTAGTTTTTTTAAATTTTTTACTTTTAATTAACATTATAAGTGGGAAAGTATTTTTCCTTTTCTAACTCAAGTATCATAGTGTATTTGCAAAATTTAAGTACATTCTAAACATATACATTTAAATGGAAAAAAATCTGTTAAATTATAAATTAAATAGGTAAACAAGAATGCGTACTAACATTTCGAGTTGTTTTACGAATTTTAATTATAATTAATATTAAAAGTAGAAATATACTCTTCCTCTCATAAAAAATAAGTTTTCTTTGAAGTTATACACAAAAGAAGAAAAAATAATTTATTTAAACTATAATTTCAATACATAAATAAGAAAAGGGTGCCAACATCCAGTGTGGTGGTTTGAAATTTTTTAATTTTAGTTAACATTAAAAGTAGAAAAGTATTTTTCATCTTTCTAACACTAGTTCATAATACATTAGAAAAAATAAGTTCATTCAGCACTTATAATTTTAAACGAAAAAAAATAGTTCAATTGCAAAGAAGAGATGAGTACGAACTAATTAGATTTTCCATGTTTTAATCACAATTAATAAAAGAAGTTTAAATGCATTCTTCATCTCTTAAAAAAATAGATTTTCTCTAAAATTAAACAGATTAAAGGAAAAAAGAATTCAGTTAAAATATAATTTGAATATGTAAATGAGAAACGAGAGGTAGTTTTTTTAAATTTTTTACTTTTAATTAACATTATAAGTGGGAAAGTATTTTTCCTTTTCTAACTCAAGTATCATAGTGTATTTGCAAAATTTAAGTACATTCTAAACATATACATTTAAATGGAAAAAAATCTGTTAAATTATAAATTAAATAGGTAAACAAGAATTTTGAGTTGTTTTACAAATTTTAATTTTAATTAATATTAAAAGTAGAAATATACTCTCTCCTCTCATAAAAAATAAGTTTTCTTTGAAGTTATACACAAAAGAAGAAAAAATAATTTATTTAAACTATAATTTCAATACATAAATAAGAAAAGGGTGCCAACATCCAGTGTGGTTGTTTGAAATTTTTTAATTTTAGTTAACATTAAAAGTAGAAAAGTATTTTTTGTCTTTCTAACACTAGTTCATAATACATTAGAAAAAATAAGTTCATTCAGCACTTATAATTTTAAACGAAAAAAAATAGTTCAATTGCAAAGAAGAGATGAGTACGAACTAATTAGATTTTCCATGTTTTAATCACAATTAATAAAAGAAGTTTAAATGCATTCTTCATCTCAAAAAAATAGGTTTTCTCTAAAATTAAACAGATTAAAGGAAAAAAGAATTCAGTTAAAATATAATTTGAATATGTAAATGAGAAACGAGAGGTAGTTTTTTTAAATATTTTACTTTTAATTAACATTATAAGTGGGAAAGTATTTTTCCTTTTCTAACTCAAGTATCATAGTGTATTTGCAAAATTTAAGTACATTCTAAACATATACATTTAAATGGAAAAAAATCTGTTAAATTATAAATTAAATAGGTAAACAAGAATTGCGTACTAACATTTCGAGTTGTTTTACGAATTTTAATTATAATTAATATTAAAAGTAGAAATATACTCTTCCTCTCATAAAAAATAAGTTTTCTTTGAAGTTATACACAAAAAAGAAGAAAAAATAATTTATTTAAACTATAATTTCAATACATAAATAAGAAAAGGGTGCCAACATCCAGTGTGGTGGTTTGAAATTTTTTAATTTTAGTTAACATTAAAAGTAGAAAAGTATTTTTCATCTTTCTAACACTAGTTCATAATACATTAGAAAAAATAAGTTCATTCAGCACTTATAATTTTAAACGAAAAAAAATAGTTCAATTGCAAAGAAGAGATGAGTACGAACTAATTAGATTTTCCATGTTTTAATCACAATTAATAAAACAAGTTTAAATGCATTCTTCATCTCTTAAAAAAATAGGTTTTCTCTAAAATTAAACAGATTAAAGGAAAAAAGAATTCAGTTAAAATATAATTTGAATATGTAAATGAGAAACGAGAGGTAGTTTTTTTAAATTTTTTACTTTTAATTAACATTATAAGTGGGAAAGTATTTTTCCTTTTCTAACTCAAGTATCATAGTGTATTTGCAAAATTTAAGTACATTCTAAACATATACATTTAAAAGGAAAAAAATCTGTTAAATTATAAATTAAATAGGTAAACAAGAATTTTGAGTTGTTTTACAAATTTTAATTTTAATTAATATTAAAAGTAGAAATATACTCTTCCTCTCATAAAAAATAAGTTTTCTTTGAAGTTATACGCAAAAGAAGAAAAAATAATTTATTTGGACTATAATTTATTACATAAATTAGAAAAGGGTACCAACATCCAGTGTAGTTGTTTCAAATTTTTTAATTTTAGTTAAGATTAAAAGTAGAAAAGTATTTTTTGTCTTTCAAGCATGAGTTCATAATACAGTAGAAAAAATAATTCATTCAGCACTTATACTTTTAAACGAAAAAAAATAGTTCAATTGCAAACATGAGATGCGTACGAACTAATTAGATTTTCCATGTTTTAATCACAATTAATAATAGAAGTTTAAATGCATTCTTCATCTCTTAAAAAAATAGGTTTTCTCTAAAATTAAACAGATTAAAGGAAAAAAGAATTCAGTTAAAATATAATTTGAATATGTAAATGAGAAACGAGAGGTAGTTTTTTAAAATATTTTACTTTTAATTAACATTATAAGTGGGAAAGTATTTTTCCTTTTCTAACTCAAGTATCATAGTGTATTTGCAAAATTTAAGTACATTCTAAACATATACATTTAAATGGAAAAAAATCTGTTAAATTATAAATTAAATAGGTAAACAAGAATTTTGAGTTGTTTTACAAATTTTAATTTTAATTAATATTAAAAGTAGAAATATACTCTTCCTCTCATAAAAAATAAGTTTTCTTTGAAGTTATACACAAAAGAAGAAAAAATAATTTATTTAAACTATAATTTCAATACATAAATAAGAAAAGGGTGCCAACATCCAGTGTGGTGGTTTGAAATTTTTTAATTTTAGTTAACATTAAAAGTAGAAAAGTATTTTTCATCTTTCTAACACTAGTTCATAATACATTAGAAAAAATAAGTTCATTCAGCACTTATAATTTTAAACGAAAAAAAATAGTTCAATTGCAAAGAAGAGATGAGTACGAACTAATTAGATTTTCCATGTTTTAATCACAATTAATAAAACAAGTTTAAATGCATTCTTCATCTCTTAAAAAAATAGATTTTCTCTAAAATTAAACAGATTAAAGGAAAAAAGAATTCTGTTAAAATATAATTTGAATATGTAAATGAGAAACGAGAGGTAGTTTTTTTAATTTTTTACTTTTAATTAACATTATAAGTGGGAAAGTATTTTTCCTTTTCTAACTCAAGTATCATAGTGTATTTGCAAAATTTAAGTACATTCTAAACATATACATTTAAAAGGAAAAAAATCTGTTAAATTATAAATTAAATAGGTAAACAAGAATTTTGAGTTGTTTTACAAATTTAAGTTCATTCAAAACATATACATTTCAAAGGAAAAAAATCTATTAAATTATAGACAACTATTAAACTGATTAAAGATATTTCTAGAGTCTCATATGGTAGATCACTTATTTGACTCTATCAAATTAGGCAGCCTACATTATAATTGTTGTTTAAATATGTAAGTCCATATTAAGAAATTAATTCCAACAGGATTTTGAAGAAGAAGGAGGATGAGGACGCTGCTTGGTAGTGGGTAGCGAGCGGCGGGCTGGTGGTGGGCAGTTGGTGGCGATGGATTGGTGGTTGCGGTGTTTCTGATTTGATTTTGAATAATCGAGTTGGAATGACTTAGACATGAAAATTCCTTGCTAAGTACTTTCCACCAAGTAAGACACTTCAACTCAAGAGTGAGAAAGCTCAATTTCGCCAACAAGACTTTGAACCACTCTATGAAGCTTGGGAGATGTTTAAAGATTTTATGAGAAAGTGTCCTCAACATAGTTATGAGGATTAGCAGTAGGTACAATACTTCTACAATAGTTTGAACAGGCAAACTCAAACTATAATAAATGCTGCCGCATGTGGGACTTTGATGTTTTAGACCGCAAATGAAGCCCATATTTTGGTGGAAGAGATGACTACTAATAGATATCAATGGCATTCTGAGAGGTTTTTCATTAAAAACATTGCCGGTATTCTTGAGGTAGATTTATTTACACAATTAGCTGCACAAATTTCTACTCTTTCTAATCAATTTGCAGTTTGGAATTCTAATGGAGCTTCTCAAAGAATGGATTCCATGGCATCCCCTAGCACTTCATTGATGGAAAACCAAAGGTAATGAGCAGGTAAATTTTGTTAATAACCATAATTTTAATTTAATAAAAAATCAATTACCGACTCACTACCATCCGGGGCTTAGAAATCATAAGAATTTTTCCTACACCAATAATCAAAATGTGCTTCAACCTCCACCGAGTTACAACAATCTACCATATTTCAATCCTCAAGTAGGTGAGAACAAGACATCTTTGGAGGATTTGATTAGCACTTTCATTCGTGAGACAAGAGCCCGATGCAATAGGGATGAAACAAAGATAAACAACATTGAGACTCAATTGGGACAGGTAGCTTCAAGTTTAGGAGCTCAAATAAAATCAATGGAGACTCGAATTGGACAGTTTGCTACTGAATTTATTGCTAAAAAATATTAAGGAAACTTTCCAAATGATACGGAAATCAATCCAAGGGAGCATTACAAAGCCATCCAACTTCAAAGTGGAACTAAAATCAAGGGGCCGTAAATGAAATGTTTTAACATTGATGAGCCAATGGAAAGCACTTCTAGTTAAAGTCCTATGGAGGAACAACCCAAGGAAGAAGAAAGGCAATCAAATGATCAAATAGGGGGTGAGAAGCTAAAATCTACTTCTAACTTTGAAATTGCTTACTAGCATTTTGAGTTGTTTTACAAATTTTAATTATAATTAATAATAAAAGTAGAAATATACTCTTCCTCTCATAAAAAAATATGTTGTCTTTGAAGTTATACACAGACAAAGCAACAAACAATTCATTTAAACTATAATTTCAAAACATAAACAAGAAATGGGTAACAACATCCCGTGTAGTTTTTTTTTAATTTTTTAATTTTAGTTAACATTAAAAGTAATCAAGTATTTTTCATCTTTCTAACACCAGTTCATAATAGATTATAAAAAATAAGTTCATTCAGAACTTATACTTTTAAAGGAAAGAAAATAGTTTAGTTGCAAACAGGAGATGAGTACGAACGGATTAGTTTCTTCAAGTCTTAATCACAATTAATAAAAGAAGTAGAAATGCACTCTTCATCTCTTAAAAAAATAGGTTTTCTTTAAAATTAAACAGATTAAAGGAAAAAAGAATTCAGTTAAAATATAATCTAAATATGTAAATAAGAAACGAGGCGTAGTTTTTTGAAAGTTTTGACTTCTAATTAACATTAAAAGTGGGAAAGTATTTTTCCTTTTCTATCTCAAGTATCATAGGTATTTGCAAAATTTAAGTTCATTCAAAACATATACATTTAAAAGGAAAAAAATCTGTTAAACTATAAATTAAATATGGTGAACAAGAATTGCGTACTAACATTCTGAGTTGTTTTACGAATTTTAATTATAATTAATAATAAAAGTAGAAATATACTCTTCCTCTCATAAAAAATAAGTTTTCTTTGAAGTTTTACATAAAAAAAAGAAAAAATAATTAATTTAAACTATAATTTCAATACATAAATAAGAAACGGGTACCAACATCCCGTGTAGTTGTTTCAAATTTTTTAATTTTAGTTAACATTAAAAGTAGAAAAGTATTTTTTTGTCTTTCTAACACAGTTCATAATAGATTAGAAAAATAATTCATTCAGAACTTATACTTTTAAAAGAAAAAAATAGTTAAATTGCAAACAAGAGATGAGTACGAACTGATTAGTTTCTTCAAGTTTTAATCACAATTAATAAAAGAAGTAGAAATGCATTCTTCATCTCTTAAAAAAATAGGTTTTCTCTAAAATTAAACAGATTAAAGGAAAAAAGAATTCAGTTAAAATATAATTTGAATATGTAAATAAGAAACGAGGGGTAGTTTTTCCAATTTTTTACTTTTAATTAACATTAAAAGTGGGAAAGTATTTTTCCTTTTCTAACTCAAGTATCATAGTATATTTGCAAAATTTAAGTTCATTCAAAACATATACATTTAAAAGGAAAAAAATCTGTTAAATTATAAATTAAATAGGTAGACAAGAATTGCGTACTAACATTTTGAGTTGTTTTACAAATTTTAATTATAATTAATAATAAAAGTGGAAAAATATACTCTTCCTCTCATAAAAAAATAAGTTTTCTTTGAAGTTATACACAGACAAAGAAAAAATAATTTATTTAAACTATAATTTCAAAACATAAAAAAGAAACGGGTAACAACATCCCGTGTAGTTTTTAATTTTTTAATTTTAGTTAACATTAAAAGTAGAAAAGTATTTTTCATCTTTCTAACACGAGTTCATAATAGATTAGAAAAAATAAGTTCATTCAGAACTTATACTTTTAAAGGAAAAAAAAATAGTTTAATTGCAAACAAGAGATGAGTACGAACTGATTAGTTTCTTCAAGTTTTAATCACAATTAATAAAAGAAGTAGAAATGCACTCTTCATCTCTTAAAAAAATAGGTTTTCTCTAAAATTAAACAGATTAAAGGAAAAAAGAATTCAGTTAAAATATAAT
>JAGSPU010001074.1:0-10584 GCA_019321725.1 Paulownia fortunei
CTTGAGTTTTTGCATTGTACAAATTTGAATACATAACAAAAGAGAGAGAGAGTAGCGAAAAGGTAGTGGCGGTCAAGGGTTTGTAGCGCAAAAAATTCAATAGTAATAATTAGGGTTTTTTGATTGTAAATCTCGAAATGTAGAATACAAGATTGAGAGTAGCAAGCGGGTAGGGGTGGTCTACGGTTTGTAGAATGAAAATTTTAATAACAATAACTAGGGTTTTTATATTATGCATCTTAAAATACAGAATTCAAGAGAGAGAGTAGCGAGGGGATAAGGTTGGCCAATGGTTTGCTGTTCAAAAATTTAAATACAAAAATTATGATTTTTTGGGTTGTACATCTTTGAATACAGAACACAACAAAGAGAGTAGCGAGAGGTTGGGATGGCTTGGGGTTTGTCATGGAAAAAATTTAAAAGCAATAATTAAGGTTTTCTGTATTTTATAACATGAAAAACATAATACATAAGAGAATAATGAGAACATGGGGGTGGTATGTAGTTTGTAGTGTGAAAATTTAATATCAATAATTTGAGTTTTTTGCATTGTACAACTTTGAATACATAACAAAAGAGAGAGAGTAGCGAAAAGGTAGTGGCGGTCAAGGGTTTGAGCGCAAAAATTTCAATAGTAATAATTAGGGTTTTTAGATTGCAAATCTCGAAATGTAGAATACAAGATTGAGAGTAGCAAGCGGGTAGGGGTGGTCTACGGTTTGTAGAATGAAAATTTTAATAACAATAACTAGGGTTTTTTATATTATGCATCTTAAAATACAGAATTCAAGAGAGAGAGTAGCGAGGGGATAAGGTTGGCCAATGGTTTGCTGTTCAAAAAATTTAAATACAAAAATTATGATTTTTTGGTTGTACATCTCTGAATACAGAACACAACAAAGAGAGTAGCGAGAGGTGGGATGGCTTGGGGTTTGTCATGGAAAAAATTTAAAAACAATAATTAAGGTTTTCTGTATTTTATAACATGAAAAACACAATACATAAGAGAATAATGAGAGGGTGGGGGTGGTATGTAGTTTGTAGTGTGAAAATTTAATATCAATAACTGAGTTTTTTGCATTGTACAACTTTGAATACATAACAAAAGAGAGAGAGTAGCAAAAAGGTAGTGGCGGTCAAGGGTTTGTAGCGCAAAAAATTCAATAGTAGAAATTAGGGTTTTTAGATTGTAAATCTCGAAATGTAGAATACAAAATTGAGAGTAGCAAGCGGGGTAGGGGTGGTCTACGGTTTGTAAAATGAAAAAATTTAATAACAATAACTAGGTTTTTTGTATTATGCATCTTAAAATACAGAACTCAAGAGAGAGAGTAGCGAGGGGATAAGGTTGGCCAATGGTTTGCTGTTCAAAAAATTTAAATACAAAAATTATGATTTTTTGGGTTGTACATCTCTGAATACAGAACACAACAAAGGAGTAGCGAGAGGTTGGGATGGCTTGGGGTTTGTCATGAAAAAAATTTAAAAGCAATAATTAAGTTTTTCTGTATTTTATAACATGAAAAACACAATACATAAGAGAATAATGAGAGGGTGGGGTGGTATGTAGTTTGTAGTGTGAAAATTAATATCAATAACTTGAGTTTTTTGCATTGTACAACTTTGAATACATAACAAAAGAGAGAGAGTAGCGAAAAGGTAGTGGCGGTCAAGGGTTTGAGCGCAAAAATTTCAATAGTAATAATTAGGGTTTTTAGATTGTAAATTTTGAAATGTAGAATACAAGATTGAGAGTAGCAAGCGGTAGGGTGGTCTACGGTTTGTAGAATGAAAATTTTAATAACAATAACTAGGGTTTTTTATATTATGCATCTTAAAATACAGAACTCAAGAGAGAGAGTAGCGAGGGATAGGTTGGCCAATGGTTTGCTGTTCAAAAAATTTAAATACAAAAATTATGATTTTTTGGTTTGTACATCTTGAATACAGAACACAACAAAGAGAGTAGCGAGAGTTGGGATGGCTTGGGGTTGTCATGGAAAAAATTTAAAAGCAATAATTAAGGTTTTCTGTATTTTATAACATGAAAAACACAATACATAAGAGAATAATGAGAGGGTGGGGGTGGTATGTAGTTTGTAGTGTGAAAATTTAATATCAATAACTTGAGTTTTTTGCATTGTACAACTTTGAAACATAACAAAAGAGAGAGAGAGTAGCGAAAAGGTAGTGGCGGTCAAGGGTTTGTAGCGCAAAAATTTCAATAGTAATAATTAGGGTTTTTTAGATTGTAAATCTCGAAATGTAGAATACAAGATTGAGAGTAGCAAGCGGGTAGGGGTGGTCTAGGGTTTGTAGAATGAAAATTTTAATAACAATAACTAGGGTTTTTGTATTATGCATCTTAAAATACAGAACTCAAGAGAGAGAGTAGCGAGGGGATAAGGTTGGCCAATGGTTTGCTGTTCAAAAATTTAAATACAAAAATTATGATTTTTTGGGTTGTACATCTTTGAATACAGAACACAACAAAGAGAGTAGCGAGAGGTTGGGATGGCTTGGGGTTGTCATGGAAAAAATTTAAAACAATAATTAAGGTTTTCTGTATTTTATAACATGAAAAACACAATACATAAGAGAATAATGAGAGGGTGGGGGTGGTATGTAGTTTGTAGTGTGAAAATTTAATATCAATAACTTGAGTTTTTTGCATTGTACAACTTTGAATACATAACAAAAGAGAGAGAGTAGCAAAAAGGTAGTGGCGGTCAAGGGTTTGTAGCGCAAAAATTTCAATAGTAATAATTAGGTTTTTAGATTGTAAATCTCGAAATGTATAATACAAGATTGAGAGTAGCAAGCGGTAGGGTGGTCTAGGTTTGTAGAATGAAAATTTTAATAACAATAACTAGGTTTTTGTATTATGCATCTTAAAATACAGAATTCAAAGAGAGAGTAGCGAGGGGATAAGGTTGGCCAATGGTTTGCTGTTCAAAAAATTTAAATACAAAAATTATGATTTTTTGGGTTGTACATCTTTGAATACAGAACACAACAAAGAGAGTAGCGAGAGGTTGGGATGGCTTGGGGTTTGTCGTGGGAAAAATTTAAAGCAATAATTAAAGTTTTCTGTATTTTTAACATGAAAAAACAATACATAAGAGAATAATGAGAGGGTGGGGGTGGTATGTAGTTTGTAGTGAAAATTTAATATCAATAACTTGAGTTTTTTGCATTGTACAACTTTGAATACATAACAAAAGAGAGAGAGTAGCGAAAAGGTAGTGGCGGTCAAGGGTTTGTAGCGCAAAAATTTTAGTAGTAATTAGGTTTTTTAGATTGTAAATCTCGAAATGTAGAATACAAGATTGAGAGTAGCAAGCGGGTAGGGGTGGTCTAGGGTTTGTAGAATGAAAATTTTAATAACAATAACTAGAGTTTTTTGTATTATGCATCTTAAAATACAGAACTCAAAAGAGAGAGAGTAGCGAGGGGATAAGGTTGGCCAATGGTTTGCTGTTCAAAAAATTTAAATACAAAAATTATGATTTTTTGGGTTGTACATCTTTGAATACAGAACACAACAAAGAGAGTAGCGAGAGGTTGGGATGGCTTGGGGTTTGTCATGGAAAATTAATTAGCAATAATTAAGGTTTTCTGTATTTTATAACATGAAAAACACAATACATAAGAAATAATGAGAGGGTGGGGGTGGTATGTAGTTTGTAGTGTGAAAATTTAATATCAATAACTTGAGTTTTTTGCATTGTACAACTTTGAATACATAACAAAAGAGAGAGAGTAGCGAAAAGGTAGTGGCGGTCAAGGGTTTGTAGCGCAAAAATTTCAATAGTAGTAATTAGGGTTTTTAGATTGTAAATCTCGAAATTGTAGAATACAAGATTGAGAGTAGCAAGCGGGTAGGGGTGGTCTAGGGTTTGTAGAATGAAAATTTTAATAACAATAACTAGGGTTTTTTATTATGCATCTTAAAATACAAACTCAAGAGAGAGAGTAGCGAGGGGATAAGGTTGGCCAACGGTTGCTGTTGAAAAAATTTAAATACAAAAATTATGATTTTTTGGGTTGTACATCTTTGAATACAGAACAAAAAGGAGTAGCGAGAAGGTGGGATGGCTTGGGTTTGTCATGGAAAAAATTTAATAGCAATAATTAAGGTTTTTGTATTATTTTTAACATGAAAAACACAATACATAAGAGAATAATGAGAGGGTGGGGGTGGTATGTAGTTTGTAGTGTGAAAATTTAATATCAATAACTTGAGTTTTTTGCATTGTACACTTTGAATACATAACAAAAGAGAGAGAGTAGCGAAAAGGTAGTGGCGGTCAAGGGTTTGTAGCGCAAAAATTTCAATAGTAGTAATTAGGGTTTTTAGATTGTAAATCTCAAAATGTAGAATACAAGATTGAAAGTAGCAAGCGGTAGGGTGGTCTAGGGTTTGTAGAATGAAAATTTTAATAACAATAACTAGGGTTTTTTATTATGCATCTTAAAATACAGAACTCAAGAGAGAGAGTAGCGAGGGGATAAGGTTGGCCAATGGTTTGCTGTTCAAAAATTTAAATACAAAAATTATGATTTTTTGGATTGTACATCTTTGAATACAGAACACAACAAAGAGAGTAGCGAGAAGGTGGGATGGCTTGGGTTTGTCATGAAAAAAATTTAATAGCAATAATTAGGTTTTCTGTATTTTATAACATGAAAAACACAATACATAAGAGAATAATGAGAGGGTGGGGGTGGTATGTAGTTTGTTGTGTGAAAATTTAATATCAATAACTTGAGTTTTTTGCATTGTACAACTTTGAATACATAACAAAAGAGAGAGAGTAGCGAAAAGGTAGTGGCGGTCAAGGGTTTGTAGCGCAAAAATTTCAATAGTAGTAATTAGGTTTTTTAGATTGTAAATCTCGAAATGTAGAATACAAGATTGAGAGTAGCAAGGGGTAGGGGTGGTTTAGGGTTTGTAGAATGAAAATTTTAATAACAATAACTAGGGTTTTTTGTATTATGCATCTTAAAATACAGAACTCAAAAGAGAGAGTAGCGAGGGGATAAGGTTGGCCAATGGTTTGCTGTTAAAAAAATTTAAATACAAAAATTATGATTTTTTGGGTTTGTTATCTTTGAATACAGAAACAACAAAAAGAGTAGCGAGAGGTGGGATGGCTTGGGGTTTGTCGTGAAAAAAATTTAATAGCAATAATTAAGATTTTCTGTATTTTATAACATGAAAAACACAATACATAAGGAATAATGAGAGGTGGGGGTGGTATGTAGTTTGTAGTGTGAAAATTTAATATCAATAACTTGAGTTTTTTGCATTGTACAACTTTGAATACATAACAAAAGAGAGAAAGTAGCGAAAAGGTAGTGGCGGTCAAGGGTTTGTAGCGAAAAAATTTCAATAGTAGTAATTAGTTTTTTTAGATTGTAAATCTCAAAATGTAGAATACAAGATTGAGAGTAGCAAGCGGGTAGGGGTGGTCTAGGGTTTGTAAATGAAAATTTTAATAACAATAACTAGGGTTTTTTATATTATGCATCTTAAAATACAGAAGTCAAGAGAGAGAGTAGCGAGGGGATAAGGTTGGCCAATGGTTTGCTGTTCAAAAAATTTAAATACAAAAATATAGTACATCTTAAGAATACAAAACAGAAGCGAAAGCTTGGGGTGTGTCATGGAAAAATTAAAACAATAATTAAATTTTCTATATATAAAACACAATACATAAGAGAATAATGAGAGGGTGGGGTGTATGTAGTTTGTAGTGTGAAAATTTTAATATATAATGAGTTGCATTGTACAACTTTGAATACATAACAAAAGAGAGAGAGTAGCGAAAAGGTAGTGGTCAAGTTTGTAGCGCAAAAATTTCAATAGTAGTAATTAGGGTTTTTAGATTGTAAATCTCAAAATGTAGAATACAAGATTGAGAGTAGCAAGCGGGTAATGGTTCGGGTTTGTAGAATGAAAATTTTAATACAATAACTATGGTTTTTGTATTATGCATCTTAAAATACAGAAGTCAAGAGAGAGAGTAGCGAGGGGATAGGGTTGGCCAATGGTTTGCTGTGCAAAAAATTTAAATGCAAAAATTATGAGTTTTTGGATTGTACATCTTTGAATACAGAACACAACAAAGAGAGTAGCGAGAAGGTGGGATGGCTTGGGTTTGTCGTGAAAAAAATTTAATAGCAATAATTAAGATTTTCTGTATTTTATAACATGAAAAACACAATACAAAAGAATAATGAGAGGTGGGGTGGTATGTAGTTGTAGTGTTGAAAATTTAATATCAATAACTTGAGTTTTTTGCATTGTACAACTTTGAATACATAACAAAAGAGAGAGAGTAGCGAAAAGGTAGTGGCGGTCAAGGGTTTGTAGCGCAAAAATTTCAATAGTAGTAATTAGGGTTTTTTAGATTGTAAATCTCAAAATGTAGAATACAAGATTGAGAGTAGCAAGCGGGTAGGGGTGGTCTAGGGTTTGTAAATGAAAATTTTAATAACAATAACTAGGGTTTTTGTATTATGCATCTTAAAATACAGAAGTCAAGAGAGAGAGTAGCGAGGGGATAAGGTTGGCCAATGGTTTGCTGTTTAAAAAATTTTAATACAAAAATTATGATTTTTTGTGTTGTACATCTTTGAATACAGAACACAACAAAGAGAGTAGCGAGAAGATGGGATGGCTTGGGTTTGTCATGAAAAAAATTTAATAGCAATAATTAAGGTTTTCTGTATTTTATAACATGAAAAACACAATACATAAGAGAATAATGAGAGGGTGGGGGTGGTATGTAGTTTGTAGTGTGAAAATTTAATATCAATAACTTGAGTTTTTTGCATTGTACAACTTTGAATACATAACAAAAGAGAGAGAGTGTAAAAAAAGGTAGTGGCGGTCAAGGGTTTGTAGCGCAAAAATTTCAATAGTAGTAATTAGGGTTTTTTAGATTGTAAATCTCGAAATGTAGAATACAAGATTGAGAGTAGCAAGCGGGTAGGGTGGTTTAGGGTTTGTAGAATGAAAATTTTAATAACAATAACTAGGGTTTTTGTATTATGCATCTTAAAATACAGAAGTCAAGAGAGAGAGTAGCGAGGGATAAGGTTGGCAATGGTTTGCTGTTCAAAAAATTTAAATACAAAAATTATGAGTTTTTGGGTTGTACATCTTTGAATACAGAACACAACAAAGAGAGTAGCGAGAGGTGGGATGGCTTGGGGTTGTCATGGAAAAAATTTAAAAGCAATAATTAAAGTTTTCTGTATTTTATAACATGAAAAACACAATACATAAGAGAATAATGAGGGGTGGGTGGTATGTAGTTTGTTGTGTGAAAATTTAATATCAATAACTTGAGTTTTTTGCATTGTACAACTTTGAATACATAACAAAAGAGAGAGAGTAGCGAAAAGGTAGTGGCGGTCAAGGGTTTGTAGCGCAAAAATTTCAATAGTAGTAATTAGGATTTTAGATTGTAAATTTCGAAATGTAGAATACAAGATTGAGAAGTAGGCAAACGGTAGCAGACTAGATAAAATTTAATACCAATAACTAGGGTTTTTGTATTATGCATTTTAAAATACAGAATTAGAGAGAGAGTAGCGAGGGATAATGGCCAATGGTTGCTGTTCAAAAAAATACAAAAATTATGACTTTTTGGATTGAGATACAGAACAAACAAAAAGAGTAGCAGAAGTGGGATGGCTTGGGGTTTGTCGTGGAAAAAATTTAAAAGCAATAATTAAGGTTTTCTGTATTTTATAACATAATAATAAGAGAATAATGAAAGGGTGGGGGTGGTATGTAGTTTGTAGTGTGAAAATTTAATATCAATAACTTGAGTTTTTTGCATTGTACAACTTTGAATACATAACAAAAGAGAGAGAGTAGCGAAAAGGTAGTGGCGGTCAAGGGTTTGTAGCGCAAAAATTTCAATAGTAGTAATTAGGATTTTTTAGATTGTAAATCTCGAAATGTAGAATACAAGATTGAGAGTAGCAAGCGGGTAGGGTGGTTTAGGGTTTGTAGAATGAAAATTTTAATAACAATAACTAGAGTTTTTGTATTATGCATCTTAAAATACAGAAGTCAAGAGAGAGAGTAGCGAGGGGATAAGGTTGGCCAATGGTTTGCTGTTCAAAAATTTAAATACAAAAATTATGAGTTTTTGGATTGTACATCTTTGAATACAGAACACAACAAGAGAGTAGCGAGAGGGTGGGATGGCTTGGGGTTTGTCTGGAAAAAATTAAATAGCAATAATTAATATTTTTTGTATTTTATAATATGAAAAAACACAATACATAAGAGAATAATGAGAGGGTGGGGGTGGTATGTAGTTTGTAGTGTGAAAATTTAATATCAATAATTTGAGTTTTTTGCATTTATACAACTTTGAATACATAACAAAAGAGAGAGTAGCGAAAAGGTAGTGGCGGTCAAGGGTTTGTAGCGCAAAAATTTTAATAGTAGTAATTAGGGTTTTTTAGATTGTAAATCTCGAATGTAGAATACAAGATTGAGAGTAGCAAGCGGGTAGGGGTGATCTAGGGTTTGTAGAATGAAAATTTTAATAACAATAACTAGGGTTTTTGTATTATGCATCTTAAAATACAGAGGTCAAGAGAGAGAGTAGCGAGGGGATAAGGTTGGCAACGGTTTGCTGTTCAAAAAATTTAATTGCAAAAATTATGAGTTTTTGGATTGTACATCTTTGAATACAGAACACAACAAAGAGAGTAGCGAGAAGGTGGGATGGCTTGGGGTTTGTGGAAAAAATTTAATAGCAATAATAAGGTTTCTGTATTTTATAACATGAAAAACACAATACATAAAAGAATAATGAGAGGGTGGGGGTGGTATGTAGTTTGTTGTGTGAAAATTTAATATCAATAACTTGAGTTTTTTGCATTGTACAACTTTGAATACATAACAAAAGAGAGAGAGTAGCGAAAAGGTAGTGGCGGTCAGGGGGTTTGTAGAGCAAAAATTTTAGTAGTAGTAATTAGGGTTTTTTAGATTGTAAATCTCGAAATGTAGAATACAAAATTGAGACTGGCAAGCGGGTAGGGGTGGTCTAGGGTTTGTAGAATGAAAATTTTAATAACAATAACTATGGTTTTTGTATTATGCATCTTAAAATACAGAAGTTAAGAGAGAGAGTAGGGAGGGGATTATGTTGACCAATGGTTTGCTGTTCAAAAAATTTAAATACAAAAATATGAGTTTTAGATTGTACATTCTTTGAATATAGAACACAACAAAGAGAGTAGTGCGAGGGTGGGATGGCTGGGGTTTGTCGTGGAAAAAATTTAAAAGCAATAATTAAAGTTTTCTGTATTTTCTAATATGAAAGACAAAATACACAAGAGAATAATGAGAGGGTGGGAATGGTATGTAGTTTGTTGTGTGAAAATTTAATATCAATAACTTGAATTTTTTGCATTGTACAACTTTGAATACATAATAAAAGAGGGAGAGTACGAAAAAGGTAGTGGCGGTCAAGGGGTTTTGTAGCGGAAAATTTTTTGTACTAGTAATTAGGGTTTTTTAGATTGAAAATCTCGAAATGTAGAATACAAGATTGAGAGTAGCAAGCGGTAGGGTGGTCTAGGGTTTGTAGAATGAAAATTTAATATCAATAACTAGGGTTTTTGTATTATTGCATCTGAAAATACAGAACTCAATAGAGAGAGTAGTGAGGGGATAAGGTTGGCCAATGGTTTACTGTTCAAAAAATTTAAATACAAAAATTATGAGTTTTTGGATTGTACATCTTTAAATACAGAACACAACAAAGAGTGTAGCGAGGTCATGGGATGCTTGGGGTTTGTCGTGGAAAAAATTTAATAGAAATAATTAAGGTTTTCTGTATTTTATAACATGAAAAACACAATAGATAAGAAAATAATGAGAGGGTGGGGTGTATATAGTTTGTAGTGTGAAAATTTAATATCAATAACTTGAGTTTTTTGCATTGTACAACTTTGAATACATAACAAAAGAGAGAGAGTAGGGAAAAGGTAGTGGCGGTCAAGGGTTGTAGCGCAAAAATTTCAATAGTAGTAATTAGGGTTTGTTAGATTGTAAATCTCGAAATGTAGAATACAAGATTGAAAGTAGCAAGCGGGTAGGGGCGGTTTAGGTTTGTAGAATGAAAATTTTAATAACAATAACTAGAGTTTTTTGTATTATGCATCTTAAAATATAGAAGTCAAGAGAGAGAGTAGCGAGGGGATAAGTTGGCCAATGGTTTGCCGTTCAAAAAATTTAAATACAAAAATTATGAGTTTTTGGGTTATGCATCTTTGAATACAGAACACAACAAAGAGAGTAGCGAGAGGGTTGGATGGCTTGGGGTTTGTCGTGGAAAAAAATTAATAGCAATAATTAATGTTTTCTGTATTTTATAATATAAAAAACAGAATATGTAACACCCCCATTACTACACAAGTTGATATATATTATAATTTAACATGATAGAACCTATGTGCATGCATGGAATATTTTTTTTTTTGTAACACTTTAAGAAAAGATATATCACTTCTTACATGCATAACCCTGTTTAAAATACTTTCTAA
>JAGSPU010000878.1:0-16892 GCA_019321725.1 Paulownia fortunei
CTAGGAATTAGTTCTATAACATATCTAAAGTTACATTGTCTAATTTTTCATTTTTTTTTATCACTTTAAATTAGACGCAATATAATACTTTCATTGACTTAATTTGCTTAAAATTTTCAATTAACTAATTAATTTGTAGAAAGATTGATTAGTTCTTGATTGTGGGAAACCCTTTATTGATATAGATTTGTAAAATATATTTTTATGCAAAAATAACTTGATTAGTTTTATAATTAAATTATCAAATAAATTGATTTAAAATTGTAAAAAATTGACATTTAAATTTAAGAAAATCTTAGTAGAGCTAGTTAACTATCATCTTAATATTGGAATTAATTTCATAATATAGTCTTACATATTTAACTAAATTAATCCAATTGATTAATTTAATTTATTCTATTTGGGCTTACTAATCAAATTAGTTCTAATTAAATAATTTAATTACTTAATTAAATAATTTAATTTAATTATTAAATTAAATAGAACCCTTAATTAATTAATTGCTCAGTATTAATTAATTAATTTCTACCAATTGGATAAAATCTAAAATTAAAAATATTATTTTTCATGAAAATGTGTGTCTCTCTTAAGTTCAATACTAAGTTAGTATTGGGTTTGCAATATTTGCAACTAATTAATAGCAATTATTTTAATTAATTAATTCGCTTAAAATCAACTCCTTAATTTCAAAAACCTCACTATCCATAAAAATACCTAACAAGTAATTATGACAAACTAGTTTTAGATGAAATAATAAGTAAACCTATTTCAGTTGCGAATACCATACACGTACGGTCCTTTCAACAGCTAATCTTCCGATTGAATCTAAGACATGTATTATAAGTCGAAACCCTAAATGATTCAATAACTGTGATCTCATTTCAAGTTTCAATAATTCTTGATAAATCACAATTCATCCTGTTTTAACCAAGGTTTTTGAAACACGAACTATGAAAACACATGAGATTCCCTTGTTTAAAAAGACAAGTGTCGAATTCTATGTTGGCCACTGACAAACTTTCATGCACACCAGTGCAACACCCAACATACCCCATTTGTGATTGTCAAGCAATTAAAAGATATATCAAAGTGTTGCAGGATGCACACAAGGCTACCATCGTGCCTCAAGTTTGAGGACAAGTCGTGCACTATCGCGACACAGAAATTCTTGTTTCTACAGGCAAAGCCTCCAACTAAAAATTTCTTGCGGGCCATGTTTGGTATACTTATTCCCTAACAAGTACCCACATACATGCACTTACGTCTTTACGCTAATACCAATGGAATGTGACATTCTCGTCTCACGAGCATGCATCATATGTGTGAGTCTTATTGAACTATTTAATATCTAATTTCAAAAAGCTCTCGACTCGAAAATTATTTAAAACCAAAACCTTAGAAGCATGTTTCATGATCGCCATCATATGCGCAATCATACCCCGTACCTAAATTTGGTTTAAGGACTTTATCTAATGTGCAGAAATAAAAGATACAAGACATAAGATAAATAAAATACATTTTTATTAATATGATTCCCAATAAGATTATCTTTATAAAAGTAAAAGAGTATAATACAACCAATCTAATTGGAGTATTGGGTATTCTACTCTAATAATTATATTAAAGTCTAATACCTAAATTATCTATATTAGTCTTTGTTTAATTAACATTTAAAAATTTAAAAACTACACATCACGTATGAAAATAAGACATCCCAAAACTTGTTCAATTGTTCGAATTATAAGTTTTAATATATTGTGTGGAAAAGTTTCAAAAACTTTATCTGAATTGTACTCTGACTAATATAGAGATTGAAACAATTCAAATCGTTATCCTAACATAAATGAATCTCCAAGTTCTTTAATTCCACCCCTTTGATTCGCTTTTAGAATCTCAAATATTATCTCTCAAATGATATCCATACTTTGAATATCCACTTACAACTGAATTCAATGGAAGTAGTTTCGATTCGATAATTCAATCTTATATCAATTTTATTTGGAACAACAACACACTAACAATTAGTATTTTATGTGTTTAATTTAATTTTTAATTCAACAATTGAATCAAGAATTAAACTAGGTAAAAGTTGGCGAACTTTTAGAGATTGAAGAAAAAAGAAGAAAGGACGAATTTTTAAAAATTGAAGAAAATCGTTTTTCTTCAAGAGAGAAGGGTTATTTTTTCCATCATTTTATCAGTAGAAAATTTGCAGTAGATCCCAAAAAAATAATCCAAGAGGGTTACTAAAAAGTCTCCCTTTAGTCTCTTCCATGTTGGACTCTCATTCTTTTATTATCTTTAACTCTATTAGCAAGTTTCCTTATCATTTAAGAACGTTCCTCTTTTCTTTTTACGTATTAGGAATTGGATTTTTAATCTAATTTTCTATAGGAATTGAATTCCCCATCCAATTTTCTAATGAGCTTTCTACAAGCTCACATTTAATGGGGTTAGGCCTAATTAATTAATCAGACCCTAGTTTAATTTATTCAATCAATTAAACTAATTCATCTATGGCTAGTTTGGATTTATGGATGAGATTGATAAGATTAATTGGATAAAGTATGATTAAACCGTTTAAGTATATAGTAATAGATTTAAAATTATATTTAGATTGTAGTATTAAAATTTAAAATTTCTAGCTAAGATTAAAATCTTGCACGTGGATTTGATGATTAGGTGAATTATTAAATTGAAATGTCTAAATTGACCATTTGAAGATATAAACAAAAAACACATAAATATCAACACAAATGTAGAGAATAGGTTTTCTCCATTTACATTGCTAGTTTTTCTTCTAAAAAAAACCTCAATTTTATTATATATTCTACAACAACTGCACAAAATGAATCTTATCACAAGTTCATCAACATTGAAACTCGCAAACAAAATCAAGTATAACCAAATATCACATGATGCTCAAAAACTTGAAAAATGTTATTTTCCCTTTCCCTATTATTTATTGTTTGTTATCTATTAAAACATATCAAATTCACACCAAAAGTACTTACATAGGAAAAAAAATCAAAAAAGGGGAAAAGATTGGTTCTTGAAGCAAAAAAAAATTAAAAAAAAAATCATATATTCTTATATGTCAAGATAAAAATGTGTCATTACTAACCTGTGAAGATTTGCAAAAAAAAGAAATTGTCAATTGCCACTTGTAATTGCTATATGCTGTATTATTTACTATTAGTGGTCATAAAAAACTGAAACATTTGCTTTGGATATGCGTCAATGCCGAAAAAAGAGGAGGAGAAAAAATAATTGTGCGGCCGGCAAAGTTCCATTCGGTGATGATGGCCTGACACGACGCTGGTGCAAGGATGGTAACAAAAAAAAATTGAGTTGAATGAGATTTAAGATTTGAATATTAGGGCTAACAATACATGCATGAAATGGGAATGCAACCTTTTTATATGTATATAACGGTAATACCATTCAAATATAAGGCTATTTTGATCACAATAATTCGTTCTTTCCAGAGAAATATGTAATTTTCGATATAGTGCACTCTATGCCAATTTTTGGATTACACAATTTTGGTCCTTGGCTGGTGATTTTTTGTCCTTCAATTGAATGATATGGGACCGGGCCCTCAATTTGTTATGGGCTCAAGTCAAGTATACCAATTGCTTAACTATATTGGATCCAATTGTCTATCAAGGCAAATCCAACAAACAAAACGAGGCCTAATGAATTAGTTAGGTCCATCAAAATAATTAATTTAATTAATTAATTAAATATTTAAATTGGAATTTAATTTAAATTTTATTAGTTAATCATATTAATTAATTTAATCAAATACTTGAATTATTTTTTAGACTAGAAATGGATTTGTCCAAATTTATCAAGTTCATGCAATCGAAAAATATATTAAAATGCAACATATCATGCACATGATTATCATGATGTTTTAAATCCACAAACTAATTCTTATACTATCGTAACAAGAAAATTCTCATTCGACAATAAATATTTTTAATTAAAAATTTTCAGGTTGGGTAGTTTAGTATACTTTTTTCCCAATAAGTATCCACATATATGTACTAGTATTTTCATATCAATACCCATAAAACGAGACATCCTACTTTTGAGCATACATTGTATGCGCGAGTTTCAATGGGATCATTTCTGTCCCATCATTTTGATGAGATGAGATATAACTGATCCTTGATTTGAAAGATTTTTAAAACCACAACCTTGGAGGCATATTCAACGATCGTCATCATAGGAGCGATCATGCCCCGTTACTATATATGATCCAAGGATTTCATCTAATTTTTAGAATGAATTTAAGATGAAGATTGCCAATTAATTATATTAAAATGAATAAAATTATTTTTATAAGAGTATAAGAAGGATCAAATCAATTGACTCGTTGGACACTACTTTAATAAATAATTAATATAGTATAAATTTTATTAAAAATTACAAAATCGAACCATATACACCCTACTTTTAAGAGTCCTTGAATTTGAAGAATAATAATTACACATTATATAGGAAAATATAGGTTTAAGCAAGTGGGTATATGACAACAATTCAAATGTTTTTGAGAAGAGGACAATTCCTTTTTATGAATTGTGATTTATGTATAATGATAGAATTGCTTTTTTGCTTTCTTATTTGTTAGGATTGAGAAAATTTAAATTACTTTATATTCGATTCTAAATTATTTGCTAAGAATTTATTTGAGCTCGACAAATCAAGTTAGATCATATTTTTGGTTCAACTAGATTTGAAATAAGCTCGGCCTCAACTTGATTTAAAAAAAAAAAAGAATAAAGTATATATAAAAAAATCAAACTATTCAATCTCAATTATTATTTAATTCAATTAAAATTTATTTAAATTCAATTCAATTTATAATCAAACTAACTTAAATATACTTTGTTAAAACTCAATAAAAATTTCACTTAAATCTTGAACACTAATACATTTGATTTGACTTTATTTATTTATACTTTTATTATCATTACTAGTGACTACTTATGGTGGTTCAAAACAAATTTGGTGAGAAGACAATGGAATTCATGGGCTGGGCTTCATCAGTATATTCGTGGTTGGATGAGTGTAATTTTTTATATTTTTGGGCTGAACGTTAGGAAGACAAGACCATGTCTTATATGGGCACCAGATTTTGATGAATTGAACTAATCAATAATACATGAGAATTACTATTAACAATTCAAAAATTAATATTTTATTATTTATAGTTTCTCTACAATAATGAACTATATATTATAAAACACCATTTGTATATTTTAAAGTGTCAATAGTGCACAATGTTTATGTTTGTCAAATGTTCTTTCAGTAAATTTTTAACACTATATTTGGATCTTCAATTTTAGTTAAAAAAAATATTGATAAAAAAGTATATATTTTAACATCAAATAATGTAACTTATGTTTTATTTTATGTACTTTTTTTTCTTTTTCTTTTTTTTTCCCACTAATTTCATTGATTCAAATATCATATAAAGTTCAATTACTGATGAAATAAACATTTCTTTTGACAGTTGCAGAAAGAAAAAAAGAAAAAAAACTTACTTTTTATGATCCTTAAAAACAAATAGCTCCAAATCCGTTTCCATGCTACATGAAAATTCAAGTAGTATTTCCTTTATTTTTTTCTGCATTCAATAATAATAGTTTTATCCTCATTTTTAAACAATAATACACCCTCTGCTAATTTGAAAATTGAATAAAATTTTCAAATTAATTAATAATTATTTGGTTGGTACTTATGAAAATAATTAAAATTTAGCATTATAAAGACAATATATTTTTTTTAAAATTTTTAATAACTAAAAGAGTGCATTTCACTTATTTCATTAGATATATAACCAAAATGCCGATTAATCATATGCTTTATATATATCTTCTGATCAAATTGTCATTGAATATTTTTGGTGTAAAATATGTTAGAATAATAGGGACAGTTAAGTATGAATTTGAATAGTCTCCAAAATTATAAAGAAGTATACTTTAATGTGAGAAAATATCCCATATGAAAAAAAAAATGAAGCAATCTTAACTTGCTTGTAAATTATTGCACATAGGAGAGTAGCAATATTGTAAAACTCTCCTCATAATGCACCCATTAAGTTAGTCTCAATAAGTTACGAGGGTGGTGCAAATGTTGCAATGAGTGTTTTAGGGTGAATTTCATGTTTTTAAAACTTCAAAAATTAAATTTAATATTTATTATTTAAAATAAATTTTATAATTTCCTATTAATTTTTATAACACCCCATTTAGGGTCAGTACCTGTACGGAGAGGAAACCATTATAAGACAGCAGAAGAAAGCAAAGAACGAGAAAATGAGAAAACAGAACAATTGGAAAAAAGAGGAAAAAGAAAATTGAAACTACTTAATTAAATTAAACTTAATTTGGTCAAAAATTAATAGTTAATAAGTAAATTGTGAATGAGAAGCTGAGGTCTATTGGTGAGGGTGAGAACATTTAAGACGCTGCTGATTTCTTGGTCATTTTGGTCTTAAATTCATACCCTATAATTTGGACATTTGTATTTACTATCTTATTAAATCATCAAATCCAAAAAAAATATTGATATTATACTTAAAATTTTAAAATTTCTTTCTTACAATTCAAATATTTTTTAAAATAAATCACATAATTCATGAACAGTATAATTCTATTTTTTCCAATCAATTTTTATTAATTCCACTTTTAAAATCAAACGGGACCTTGAGGAATTATAGGATCTTTTCACTAAGAAGTATAAGAAAAAAGATACCATAGCAAAGAAATTTGTCGTCTATCCTAACACTACTTTTAAAAAAATAATAATATTATTTTTTAAAAACATATTTTTAATATTTTTTAAAATTATAAAATGAATTTAGCTCTAATTTAAATTCGTCATGTTCCAAACAAATCTAAGGACAACAATGAGGCGAGTTTAAATTCAAACCTATAATAAATCAGCTATGTTCGGGGCGGATCTAAACTCAATTAAATGGATCTTGAAACAGATACGAGTTTTTGATTTTGTAAACCCATCCCGAACCTGCCGCATATTATTATTATTATTTAATATACAATAAATTTTGTAATTGCTAATTAGTTTCATCTTATAGATTTTTGAATTAAGTGACTATGCACGTTGTAATATTATTTGAATAATTTAGAAATTATTTTTAAATTTTAATTTTAATTCAAAAATGTTATAATTGATTTATATAAAGTCCAATATAAAATGCATTACAAATTAACTATATTAAAATTAAAAAAAATTATATGTAGATAAGTTATATAAAATATTTTAAAATAGTGAGACATATAATTAAATTATATCCATCCTCTATGAATTAATGTAATTATCGTTTTAGTAATTAAAAAATATAAAAAATATATTTTACCACATGTACCAAGTAAAATATATCAACACATAACAATGATATATAAAATATAGTAACTATATAAGATTAAAAAATACAAATTTTATTCTTGGTTGGTGAGTATTCAAGGTAGAGTGAATTTCGAGTTTGGTCAAGGTGATTCCAAACCCATGCTATTGTCCTAGATAAATCCAAATTCAAATCTTTAAAAATTTTGATAAATGGGTTTCAAATTTTAACATACTCGCTCCATGCAATTTGTGTTACACATCCTTCAAAAGCAAAATATAAAAAAAAAAGAAAAATAAATTTTGGAAATCCAGATTGAGAAGAAAATGGGGGAAGAAAAAGTGAGGCTAAGATCTATGGTACTGATCAGCGAATGATAAATTTCGACTCTTTCATTACGAAGCATTGGACAACCTAACGCTTTCGTTATATATTAAAAAAATTAAAAAATTTATTAGTATTATTGTGAGTAACATTTTACCATAAAAACTAAACGTCTTCATATTTTATTATATTTTAAAAAATATTTTATTCAATTATAATATTTTGCAAAAAACACTATATGAATTGTGTAGCGTGGCAAGCAATTATCTACTTTTTTTTAGTGTTGTGTGAGATGAATTTGGATAATTTGAAGGACATTTGAAGACATCCCTTTCATTTTCTCTCTCAAAAGCACTCTCTGGCTTTATTGTTTTCTTCTACGTAAGTTTTGGTTTAGTTGGGCCATGAAGAGAGAGTTGGGTGGCGTGGACTCTTCCAATGTTCTTTGATTATGGAGGGTGCATGGAGCTCTAGGTATCTTCTTTCTTTAGTTGCAACTTGATGTTGTGTAATATAAAAAGGACAAAAAAAGAAATTTGGAATTTGTATAGGTTGGTGAGTCGAGATTTTGGGTAAAATTAAATTTGAACATTAGTCAAATTCATTTTAAATTTGTCTCATTCTAATCTCTAATGTTCAGTTACTCTAAATTATTAACTGCAATTGATATTGTATTTTTTTAATATATGTCAAATATATATTAATAATGTTATTTTATACATTTAATATGTATTAATAATAAAACAATATGAGATGCAATATCAATTATAATAAACGATACAAAGTGATCACCAAGCCCTTGTTCTTTCTTTTAATTCCTACTCTTCTTCTCCAAATGCTGACCTATTCCATCTCTTTCTCCATAAACTACTTCGCTTCGCTGCTGCCACCCTCTCCACCCCTTCTTTTTTCTTTTCCTTCTTTTTTATCCAAATTTCATAGTACACCTAATTAGCCACCTTGCCATATATAAAATGGGTAGGATATGAACTGACATGATTTTAAAGGTTAAATTTGTCTTTTAAAATCCTTATTAGTAAGACTAATAATGAAATTTGAAAAATTGTCCCATCCATTTTTATGGAATTGCTATATAAATTATATTTTAAAAATTCAATCAAAACTCCGTTGTATTATAATTTTGATGACAGATTAGAGTTTGAATGAATTAATAGGCACTACCTATACATACAAATCTAAATTTATTAATATTTAATATTACATTTAATAGTTAACTCTTAACTGTGTTTTCCATTAAAGTTTAATTTAATAATTAATTCTTCACGTGCTCAACAATTTTTTTCTTACAATTTTTTTGCTTTTCATTCATTTCAAGCTTTAAGACAAGGAACATATATCTTCAATTTCAATTTTAAAAAATTTAACATATTTGTAGAATGCACAGGATCTATTTTTGCACAATGAGTATTAATTTTTTTAAGAAAAAAATATTAAACCATTCGATCTACTACATTTTTTCACATTACCCTCTATACTTTTTTTTTCTGAGACTTTATCATTTAAAGTACACTGATTTTCCGCTTTACAATCCAAAAACCTCTGTCAATAGAATATTCTATAAAAATTTTGTCACGTGCGTGGCACATACAATTCTGTCATGTGCGCGACACATGCGAAATTTCTATTAAGTACTTAACACACAAGAATATTGTACCTCGCAAACCCAAACTTTGTAAATTTACTCACTTTGCTACCTGAGTTCAAAAAAACTTTAAAAAAAATTATGTATATATATATATATATATGTATTTTATCTTTTTTCTATTATTCATTTACAAAAAGTAAAAATTAATTATCACTTTCTATAATAAAAAATATATTTATAGTAAAACTAATTTTTTCATATATTACTTTTTACTTTTCTTGTTGAATTATAAATTATATTCTTTAATTTATTATTAAATTATAAATTAAAATAAGTTTTAATTAAAAATTAAAAATAAAAAAATATATAAATGATTATTTGTCAATTTTGAGGTGAATAAAATGACTAATATACATTAAGTAAATTTTAACATATTAGAATGCACTTTGAAAAATAAATTAATCTAAACTCAAGTAAATTGAAAAAGATAAATACTAATAAATTATAATTATAAATTTGCAAAATTCTATATCAATATGGAGCAATAATAGAATTTTAAATGTAAAAATAATCAATTGTCTTAAAATAGTAATATTTTTATCTTTTTAAGTTTTACTTAAGTTTAGCCTAATTTATTTTCAAATTGCATTCTAATATGGTCAAACTTACATTGGTGTATATTTATAATTTTACTCACCTCAAAATTAAAAAAATAATATTTCATGTTTTCTTGTCATTTTTTGAATTTATAATTTTAATTTATTTTAATTTGAAATTTAATAGAAAATTCGAGAATATAATTTTCTATTAAAATATTATTATTACAAATATTTTTTTAAAATGTAATAGTACTTATGGTTTAATATTTTTTTTAAATAAATAGTTAAATATTACAAATATTAAACTATGAATTTTAAGTTCAACTCTGACTAAAACCAACAAAAGTATAGATTTTTATTTACTCTAATTAAAATATTTCTTTGATTATTAATTGTGATAATTGATAATAATAAATTAATATTTTTAATTAATTAATTATTGATATTTATATTATAAAATTATGTAATCGCTTCACTAAAAAAATATTACATTTCATTCCGTGAATCAGACAAAATTTTGTCCAAGTATACATTTAAATCCATACAAGCATCATCCTACTCCTACTCCTTATAAGCGTTATCTTAGAGGGCTCTTTTGCCACTTTCAAAATTAGGTTAATTTTATTTTTTCCAGTCTAATTCTGTTGATCATTATTTTACTTTATGTATTTTTAATTATTTTATTTTTATTCTATCTCACTTTATCACCTTATACTTTTAAAAAATAATCAACATATCCTTACTTATTATTTATAATATAATTATTTTAAAATATTTTTAATTTAATAAATTTGTGTTCATATTCTAATAATTTTTTTAACTTATTTAATATATACTTAATATTAATTCAATTTTAAAATTTTATTGTACTTAAGTATAATGTTTGTTTTCTCTATTAACATACTTACTATTAAATATTAAATTTTTATATCGTATCATATTTTTTATTAGCTAATATATTTTATTTATAATTTTTTCATTGATCATAAATATTAAAAATATAATATATTTTCAAATAATATTTTGTTAAATACGTAAAATTTTGGTAATAAATTTATTAAATTATCAAAATTTTATAGAAATAATGTTAAATACAAAAAAAATCATTTTAGGTTTAATTTGCTACTACTAAATAAAATATAAATAATTGAACTATAGTAATTTAATAGATACTATGTTAAATTTAAAAAAAAAATTGGATATTTAATTTACTATTATTACTCGATTACAATGACTATTTTTAATTTAATATAATTTCTATGAATTTATGATAATTTCATTAATAATAAAGATATTATTTAAAAATATATTGTATATTTTTAGATTTATAATGAGTAATAAATTCATAAGTAAAGTGTATTAACTAATAAAAAAATCATGTTATATACTAATGTAATTTAATTACGTTAAATTAAAAATATTATTAAAAAATTTAAGTACAATAAACTTTTAAACAAAATTAATGTGGGTGTTAATTAATCAAGTTGAAAAATTTATTAATACATAAATACAAATTTATGAAATCAAAATATTTTAAAAGTATATTTTTGTAAATATAATATGTAAGGACAATTTGATAACTTTTTGATAATATAATAATTAAAATGAAATAATCAGAGTAAAATGGATATAATAAGAGTATAAGAGATAAAATAAGACAATTAGAGTATATAATAGAAAGAATATGTATAGTAAAATTAACTCTAAAATATATTATAAATTATTTGATAAAAGCAATTAGAGTACAAACAAAGTGGTTTTTAGCAAAATATTATAATTAAATTAAATAATTTTTAAAATACTGTGTAATAATTGGGGTTTAGGTTTTTATGGCAAACTTGTTAAGTAGTATAACGCTTTCAATTTTAATTTTTTTATTTTTCATGCGAAAGCATTACTTCGGGTAACACTTTGACCAAAGCATTACCCGAGGTAACGTCAGCCAACTTTGACGTTACATGGTGTTACGCTTTGGCAAATTCCAAATTCTCTTTTTTTTTTTTTTATTTTATACTTTTAATTTAAGTAATTTAATTATATATATAATTATTAATTAAAATGTATCAATTGTACATATATGTGTATTTATTCATATTATGTGTATTTAGTATTTTGTATAATTATACTATTACACGCGGAAATATAAATATTTTAAATTTTAAATAAAATTTAACAAACAATTAATTTTTTTATTATATAAATAAATAGAGTAATCAAATTAAACAGATTATATATATTGTATATTGTAAATTGATAAGATGTTTAGAATTCATTTATATAATAATTTAAAAAAAATAATTAAATTTTATTTAAAATTTAAATTTTTTATATTTACATGTGTAATAATATAATTATATAAAATACTAAATATATATAATATGAATAAATTACATATATATATATATATACACAATTAACATATTTTAATTAATAATTATATATATGTGTTAAATTATATGATTTAAATTTAATAAAAAAAAAATAAACAAAAAAAAAACACAAAGCGTTGACAAATTGAAAATTTGGATAAAAAGTTAACAAAAGTTATATCCGAATAAAAAAATTAAAAAAAAATACAAAACTTCATAAAAACTTAATCCATTTTTATTTCACAAAAACTTAACCCATTTTTATTTCACGATATTTTGATAATTATTTTATTAAAATATAATATTTTGATAAAAAAACACTACAAACAAAGTAATATTCAACAATACGGAATATGTATAGTAAAATTAACTTTAAAATTTATTATAAATTATTTGATAAAAAATTTCAGTTGAAGAATATATATATTCTAAAATTAAACATTAAGCGTTTACAATATTTTTTTAATTTTTAAAAAATAAAACTATACAAGGCTTGCTGAAATTCAAATTACATTGCAGCCAACATCCATGAATCCAATTATCCAACTAAAAAACAAAATTCATGATAACTCCCTAAAATGGATCAAGAAAATAAATAGAATTGATGAAAAAGAAAGAGAATTAATGAAAAATAATTATCCAAGTGAATAAAAAGATTCATGATTACCACAAAAAATAGATCAAGAAAATTATAAAAAATAAAGAAAAATATAGCAAATAAAAAAAATAAAATAAAAAATGATTCAATAGTTGTATACCATATCAAGACGATCCAAAAATACTTAAAAGAAAATGAGGCTCAGATCTGTTGATTTATGAACAGGCAATGAGACTGCCACCACGCCATGGCTGCAGAATCACCGGTTGCAAGCAATTAAAGGAAAAAACATTCCCCCAAAATCACAGGCCATCCGGGTCGCCCCACCAAGTTACGGGCGGGGTTGTCTAAATGCCCGATTCATCAGCTCAGAAAGAATCAAGAATCATCATCACAAGCAGACTGGAAATCATGGCGTATGCCCATGCGTATCAACCCATCAAAAACACACACACACATATATACATACAGAGAGCTGATCAGTTCAACATTGGCTGTTCTTTCTCTTGCTTCAAGGGCTGTTAGTTTATTTTTCCCGAGTAAATTGAAGAAATCATGGGGGGTATGCAGAGAGGGGCAACCACCCTTTTGGAATTCCCATATATCTCTCTCTGCAACCCTCATTCTTCCTCTTCTGAGCTGATGATATTGGTTCTTGAATTAGTGGGATTCACTAATATGGTGGTGGTCTTTGGATTTTTGTTTCCTTATTTGCCCCTCCTTTGACCGTGGTTTTACGAATTGTTTAAAAAAATTGAAGTTAATGGTGTAAACCAATGAAGTTGAATACGATTTTATTTTAATTTTTTATTTAATTTAAAAAACAATGATGTAATTTAATAATTAGTTAAGTTGAGTTTAAACGAATTTTAATTGAATTAAATATAAATTAAGTTTAAATTATTTTTATATTTATTTTTTATTTTTTATTAATTTGATATGATTTTAAATCAAATTTTAAATTTTATGGAGAAAATGTATTCAAATTTGATTTTTTAAATTAATAACAAAAAAATTGTCAAGCTTGGTGTTTTGGTATTTTTCCGTATTTACCCCTGCTTTGACTGTGGTTTTAGGGCCTCGGGAAGAGTTGAGATGGCAGGCAGGGCATTGCTCCACCTCTCAGAAATTAAAAAGCTGGAACGCAGATTGTGTGGAGTTGTGCACGCAGGGTGTTTTGGTAATTCAAACGTTCTTCTTTATCCTTCATTATTCTTGGTTGTTTGGATTAAATGGCACTTTACCACCTAAAATTGCAGACAATTTCACATTTCCCCCTCTTCAACTATAGAAATGAACAATAAACACCCTTGACTAATAATTGCAACACAACAATTTTGATCAAACTTAAAGGAATACTTTCATTTCTCTTGTTTAAATTTATTGAGATGGAAAGCAAAACTATTTTTGGCCATATATTGATCATCATATATGGAAAAAAAACCAATTAGGTGACCAACAAAATTCATTCTTTAATTAATTATCATGTAATTTTATTTTAAATGGAAAGTTTTTTAGAATAATTTTGTATAGGTTTTATATGTTAAAAAATTAAAAAGTGATTTTCAAACAAAATTAACGGCACGTCTTTTAATAGGATAGAGAAAATATCTAAATAACGTTTATTTTTATATATATAACATATTTCTCATATCATAAATTTATGATTAGTATTTTTTTGAAATTGAAATAAAATCTATTTTTTAAAATTGATTTTTTTTCTTATAAAGCACCACTCACTTAAATAAATAATATAACATGATTGATTCTGGATCATTATTATAAAGATAATTTTATAAATATATTCAAAATTGTTATTTTTTTAATTGTCATATGAAACTTCATATCAAATTAAATTAAATACATCAAGAAAGTATAATATTAGGTAGGAATGATAATAGAGTGGATTCAAATCCAATTGAATTTTAATAATATAAATGAATTTGAGTCGGATTATAGATATTTTATTTTTAAATTCGACCAAAATTTAATTTTTTTAATAATATATATTTATATAATATTTAAAGAAACAATTTTTTTAAAAAAAAATTAATAACATTATTTTTTAAAAATATAATTTTCAATACTTTTTAATTTATAAAACATGTCTAGTTTAACTGATTTATTCATCCGAATTTGAGTCCTTAAAACATTAATATATCAAGTTTCTAATTTAAATAAATTCAATGCAAACTCAAACCATTATCATTCCTAAGATTAAGGCGGAGTAAAATTGAAATACTCCTACATTCTTTTTGTTTTTTTACATGATTTCTTTTTTGACTCCTCTATCACCTATATTAATTGGATATATTATCTCTAAGAATGGATTAGACGAAAAACATTCAGATATTCTGCCAAAAATAAAACTTATCCTAAAATATTTCATTAGGCATAAGGCGATAATTTATAATTTATTGTGAAAAATATATTACATAGTTTCTAAAAAGATTAAATTATTGAATTGCCAAATTTGATTCCCATAGATAAACTTTAAATAAATCAGTATTTAAAACCAAAAGTTAATGTTGCCTTGAATTATTGAAATACATGTAACAAAGTTTTAAATAAAATTCTATTTTTCTAAAATATTCATGGGAACTTTTTTAACACTGCAAACTCAACCGGCTTAACCCAAAAAAATAAATAAAGAAATTAATATAAAAAAACCAAAAAAAAAACTTAATAAAAAAGAAATATAAAATGAGGCTCAGATCTGCAACTTTCTAAATAGGCAAAGAGAATCCAACTACGCCATGGCTGCAGAATCACCGGTTGTTTGCGAAAACCCGCAAGCCGTCCGGGTCGCCCCGCCAAGATACGGGCCGGGTAATCTCATTGCCCGATTCACCAGCTCAGATAGAGAATCAAGAAAAATCATCACAGCCCCAGCAAAGTTCCAAGCCCAGATGATAATAATAATAATAATAATAATAATAACGTACAGGAGTGTAGGCAGCCAAGAAAGAGTCAAGCCATATGCAAAAAGGGCATCAACCCTTCAAAACACAATCAAACAAACACAAACACAAACACAGAAAACTGAGTTTGTGCGAATGGAAGTACAAAATCCAGTTTCATTTTCTTGTTTTCTTCAAGGGCTGTTGATTTTTTTTCTTAATTAAATTGAAGAAAACATGGGGAGTGTAGAGAGAGAGAGAGGGGCAACCACCCTTTAAGAATTCCCATATGTCTCTCTGTAAACCCTCATTCTTCCCATTTGAGCTGATTTTGATTTTTGATTTTTGATTCAGTACTCTACAGTGGGTACTGATGAATACTGATCTTTGTAACCCTCATTCTTGTCTGCCATTGTCCCTTGTTTTGCCCCTCCTTTGACAGTGGTTCTATGGGCCACGAGGGGGTTGAGGTGGCAGACAAGAGGGCAGGCCTTGGTCCACAGCACAGATTGGCTGTGCGGTTAGTGGTGTTTTAGGATGGTAACGCGCGGGTCTAAATTTGGGTACGCTTCAAATTCGTATTTTTAGGGCGATTTTTTTTAAATTATAAACGTGTCGTGAAATAAATAAAATATTATTAATTTAAAGTTAAAAATATAGAAATTAAAAAATAAAAAATAGAAAAAATAGAAAGAATATTTTTTTTCTCTTATTTTCACTTGTGTGTTTTTATTACAAATTTACTTCTATATATAGGTATATAAGATGAATAAATACACCATATAATGATATGATAAATTGAAAAATAAGTTAAACATTCATATTTGATTTGACATTTACTTAATATTGATAACACATTTTTCTACTTGATTAGACATATATTCATAATACTCCTCATTGGATGTCCATATACAAATAATATATCTCGTTAAAACCTTACTAAGAAAAAATCATGTGGAAAAGAATCTTAGTGAAAAAAAAAAGAGTACATCATTCTTGTATAAATATGCGTTATAAACTGCCTCATTAAAAATCTTGTCACGAAAAACCCAGTGGGATAAAACCCTTGGCCAAGGAAAAGAGTACAGTGCGTATATGCTCTCCCCATTCAAATA
>JAGSPU010000591.1:0-16990 GCA_019321725.1 Paulownia fortunei
TATTTAATTTAGTTGTATATACTAAATTTTTAATAGAACAATAACTCCAATAAAAATATTTAAAAATGTAACAATCTAAAAATTGAAATCAATTAAATACAGAAATAAATAATATGTAACAAATACTTTCTAAAACATACTTATTTCAGTTTAATTGGATAATATTAAATAATTTTTATTTAGTCTAACTAAACAACATATAAATAATCTAAAGTTTTAAAATCAAGTAAAAGCATAAATTTTCAGCCTTTTTATATATTGCCATCGTTAGAGGCAATTTAATAGATTTAAAAAATTAATTTTGAAATATTTTGCTATTTTTTTGAAATAAAATTTAAAAGTATATACTAAATTGTACTACCACATTAACTCAAAATTATAAAATATATAAAAAATTTAAAAACTAAAAAAATACGACAAAAAATTAATATGTATTCAATTTGAGAAACGTAAATATAATTAAATTCTTAAATAATATTAAATGGTTTTATTTAGAATGAAAAGTGTATATTCAATTTTAAAAGTTGAACTAAAATCAAAATATTTCAAAATTTTAATATTTAATAAAAAAGCATTAAAAATTATATTTAAGGAAATAAATTTGAATTCTAATATTTCAAATGTAAACATATTTTAATCTTTAGTATTAAATAGTTTCTATTTTGAATAACTAAAGCTAAATACATTAATGTTTATAGTATAATTAAAGTTTTGTTTATTGTACACTATTTAATTTAGTTGTATATACTAAATTTTTATTAGAACAATAACTCCAAATAAAAATATTTAAAAATGTAACAATCTAAAAATTGAAATCAATTAAATACAGAAATAAATAATATATAACAAATATATTTTAAAACATACTTATTTCAGTTAATTGGATAGTATTAAATTGTTTCTATTTTGAATAACTAAACAATATATAATAATCTACAATTCCAAAATCTAATAAAAACATAATTTTTCTGTCTTTTATTTATTGCCATGTTAGAGCAATTTAGTAGATTTAAGAAAATTAATTTTCGGAATATTTTCGTACTTTTTGAAATATAATTTTAAAGTACATACAAATTTATACTACCATTAACTCAAAAATATAAAATATATAAAAAATTTACATACTAAAAAAGTACGACACAAAAACTAATATATATTCAATTGGAGAAATGTAAATATAATTAATTTCTTAAATAATATTAAATGATTTTATTTAGAATGACAAAAGTGTATATTCACTTTAAAAGTTGAACTAAAAGCAAAATATTTCAAAATTTTAAATTTAATAAAAAAGCATTAAAAATTATATTTAAGGAAATAAATTGAATTCTAATATTTCAAATGTAAACATATTTTAATCGGTAGTATTAAATAGTTCTATTTTGAATAACTAAAGCTAATACATTAATGTTTATAGTATAATTAAAGTTTTGTTTATTGTACACTATTTAATTTAGTTGTATATACTAAATTTTTATTAGAACAATAACTCCAAATATAAATATTTAAAAATGTAACAATCTAAAAATTGAAATCAATTAAAACAGAAATAAATAATATATAACAAATATTTTTAAAACATACTTATTTCAGTTTAATTGGATAGTATTAAATTGTTTCTATTTTGAATAACTAAACAATATATAAATAATCTACAATTCCAAAATCTAATAAAAACATAATTTTTCTGCCTTTTTATTTATTGCCATTGTTAGAGGCAATTTAGTAGATTTAAGAAAATTAATTTTCGACATATTTTCTACTTTTTGAAATATAATTTTAAAGTATATACTAAATTATACTACAACATTAACTCAAAAATATGAAATATATAAAAAATTTACATACTAAAAAATACGACCAAAAAACTAATATATATTCAATTGGATAAAGTAAATATAATTAAATTTCTTAAATAATATTAAATCATTTTATTTAGAATGACAAAAGTGTATATTCAGTTTTAAAAGTTGAACTAAAAGCAAAATATTTCAAAAATTTCAATATTTAATAAAAAAGCATTAAAAATTATATTTAAGGAAATAAATTTGAATAATAATATTTCAAATGTAAACATATTTTAATCGTAGTATTAAATAGTTTCTATTTTGAATAACTAAAGCTAATACATTAATGTTTATAGTATAATTAAAGTTTTATTTATTTTACACTATTTAATTAGTTGTATATACTAAATTTTTACTAGAACAATAACTCCAAATGTAAGTATTTAATAATGTAAAAATCTAAAAATTGAAATCAATTTAATACAGAAATAAATAATATGTAACAAATACTTTTAAAACATACCTATGTCAGTTCAATTGGATAATATTAAATATTTTTATTTAGTCTAACTAAAAAATATATAAATAATCTAAAATTCTAAAACCTAATAAAAATATAATTTTTCTGCCTTTTTATATATTGCCATTGTTAGACGCAATTTAGTAGATTTAAGAAAATTAATTTTCGGAATATTTTTGTATTTTTTGAAATATAATTTTAAAGTATAAACTAAATTGTACTACTACATTAACTCAAAAATATAAAATATATAAAAAATTCACATACTAAAAAAGTACGACAAAAAAACTAATATATATTCAATTGGAGAAACGTAAATATAATTAAATTTCTTAAATAGTATTAAATGGATTTATTTAGAATGACAAATGTGTATATTCAATTTTAATAGTGGAAGTAAAATAGAAATATTTTAAAATTTCAAAATTTAATAAAAAAGCATTAAAAATTATATTTAAGGAAATAAATTTGTATTCTAATATTTCAAATGTAAACATATTTTAATTGATACAATTAAATAGTTTCTATTTTGAATAACTAAAGCTAATACATTAATGTTTATAGTATAATTAAGGTCTTATTTATTTTACACTATTTAATTTAGTTGTATATACTAAATTTTTATAGAACAATAACTCCAAATAAAAATATTTAAAAATGTAACAATCTAAAAATTGAAATCAATTAAATACAGAAATAAATAATATGTAACAAATACTTTCTAAAACATACTTATTTCAGTTTAATTGGATAATATTAAATAATTTTTATTTAGTCTAACTAAACAACATATAAATAATCTAAAGTTTTAAAATCAAGTAAAAGCATAAATTTTCAGCCTTTTTATATATTGCCATCGTTAGAGGCAATTTAATAGATTTAAAAAATTAATTTTTGAAATATTTTGCTATTTTTTTGAAATAAAATTTAAAAGTATATACTAAATTGTACTACCACATTAACTCAAAATTATAAAATATATAAAAAATTTAAAAACTAAAAAATACGACAAAAAATTAATATGTATTCAATTTGAGAAACGTAAATATAATTAAATTTCTAAATAATATTAAATGGTTTTATTTAGAATGACAAAAGTGTATATTCAATTTTAAAAGTTGAACTAAAATCAAAATATTTCAAAATTTTAATATTTAATAAAAAAGCATTAAAAATTATATTTAAGGAAATAAATTTGAATTCTAATATTTCAAATGTAAACATATTTTAATCGGTAGTATTAAATAGTTTCTATTTTGAATAACTAAAGCTAATACATTAATGTTTATAGTATAATTAAAGTTTTGTTTATTGTACACTATTTAATTTAGATGTATATACTAAATTTTTATTAGAACAATAACTCCAAATAAAAATATTTAAAAATGTAACAATCTAAAAATTGAAATCAATTAAATACAGAAATAAATAATATATAACAAATATTTTTAAAACATACTTATTTCAGTTTAATTGGATAGTATTAAATTGTTTGTATTTTGAATAACTAAACAATATATAAATAATCTACAATTCCAAAATCTAATAAAAACATAATTTTTCTGCCTTTTTATTATTGCCATTGTTAGAGGCAATTTAGTAGATTTAAGAAAATTAATTTTCGGAATATTTTCGTACTTTTTGAAATATAATTTTAAAGTACATACAAAATTATACTACAACATTAACTCAAAAATATAAAATATATAAAAAATTACATACTAAAAAAATACGACCAAAAAACTAATATACATTCAATTGGAGAAATGTAAATAGAATTAAATTTCTTAAATAATATTAAATGATTTTATTTAGAATGACAAAAGTGTATATTCACTTTTAAAAGTTGAACTAAAAGCAAAATATTTCAAAATTTTAATATTTAATAAAAAAGCATTAAAAATTATATTTAAGGAAATAAATTTGAATTCTAATATTTCAAATGTAAACATATTTTAATCGGTAGTATTAAATAGTTTCTATTTTGAATAACTAAAGCTAATACATTAATGTTTATAGTATAATTAAAGTTTTGTTTATTGTACACTATTTAATTAGTTGTATATACTAAATTTTTATTAGAACAATAACTCCAAATAAAAATATTTAAAAATGTAACAATCTAAAAATTGAAATCAATTAAATACAGAAATAAATAATATATAAAAATATTTTTAAAACATACTTATTTCAGTTTAATTGGACAGTATTAAATTGTTTCTATTTTGAATAACTAAACAATATATAAATAATCTACAATTCCAAAATCTAATAAAAACATAATTTTTCTGCCTTTTTATTTATTGCCATTGTTAGAGGCAATTTAGTAGATTTAAGAAAATTAATTTTCGACATATTTTCGTACTTTTTGAAATATAATTTTAATGTATATACTAAATTTTACTACAACATTAACTCAAAAATATAAAATATATAAAAATTTACATACTAAAAAAATACGACAAAAAAACTAATATATATTCAATTGGAGAAATGTAAATATAATTAAATTTCTTAAGTAGTATTAAATGGATTTATTTAGAATGACAAATGTGTATATTCAATTTTAATAGTGGAAGTAAAATAGAACTATTTCAAAATTTCAAAATTTAATAAAAAAGCATTAAAAATTATATTTAAGGAAATAAATTTGTTTTCTAATATTTCAAATGTAAACATATTTTAGTTGATACTATTAAATAGTTTCTATTTTGAATAACTAAAGCTAATACATTAATGTTTATAGTATAATTAAAGTCTTATTTATTTTACACTATTTAATTTAGTTGTATATACTAAATTTTTAATAGAACAATAAGTCCAAATAAAAATTTTTAAAAATGTAACAATCAAAAAATTGAAATCAATTAAATACAGAAATAAATAATATGTAACAAATATTTTTAAAACATACTTATTTCATTTTAATTGGATAGTATTAAATTGTTTCTATTTTGAATAACTAAACAATATATAAATAATCTACAATTCCAAAATCTAATAAAAACATAATTTTTCTGCCTTTTTATTTATTGCCATTGTTAGAGGCAATTTAGTAGATTTAAGAAAATTAATTTTCGGAATATTTTCGTACTTTTTGAAATATAATTTTAAAGTACATACTAAATTATACTACAACATTAACTCAAAAATATAAAATATATAAAAAATTTACATACTAAAAAAATACGACCAAAAAACTAATATATATTCAATTGGAGAAATGTAAATATAATTAAATTTCTTAAATAATATTAAATGATTTTATTTAGAATGACAAAAGTGTATATTCACTTTTAAAAGTTGAACTAAAAGCAAAATATTTCAAAATTTTAATATTTAATAAAAAAGCATTAAAAATTATATTTAAGGAAATAAATTTGAATTCTAATATTTCAAATGTAAACATATTTTAATCGGTAGTATTAAATAGTTTCTATTTTGAATAACTAAAGCTAATACATTAATGTTTATAGTATAATTAAAGTTTTGTTTATTGTACACTATTTAATTTAGTTGTATATACTAAATTTTTATTAGAACAATAACTCCAAATAAAAATATTTAAAAATCTAACAATCTAAAAATTGAAATCAATTAAATACAGAAAGAAAAAATATGTAACAAATATTTTTAAAACATACTTATTTCAGTTTAATTGAATAGTATTAAATTGTTTCTATTTTGAATAACTAAACAATATATAAATAATCTACAATTCCAAAATCTAATAAAAACATAATTTTTCTGCCTTTTTATTGATTGTCATTGTTAGAGGCAATTTAGTAGATTTAAGAAAATTAATTTTCGAAATATTTTCGTAGTTTTTGATATATAATTTTAAAGTACATACTAAATTATACTACAACATTAACTTAAAAATATAAAATATATAAAAAATTTACACACTAAAAAAATACAACCAAAAAACTAATATATATTCAATTGGAGAAATGTAAATATAATTAAATTTCTTAAATAGTATTAAATGGTTTTATTTAGAATGACAAATGTGTATATTCAATTTTAATAGTGGAAGTAAAATAGAAATATTTCAAAATTTCAAAATTTAATAAAAAAGCATTAAAAATTATATTTAAGGAAATAAATTTGTATTCTAATATTTCAAATGTAAACATATTTTAATTGATACTATTAAATAGTTTCTATTTTGAATAACTAAAGCTAATATATTAATGTTTATAGTATAATTAAAGTTTTGTTTATTGTACACTATTTAATTTAGTTGTATATACTAAATTTTTAATAGAACAATAACTCCGAATAAAAATATTTAAAAATGTAACAATCTAAAAATTGAAATCAATTAAATACAGAAATAAATAATATATAACAAATACTTTTAAAACATACTTATTTCAGTTTAATTGGATAGTATTAAATTGTTTCTATTTTGAATAACTAAACAATATATAAATAATCTACAATTCCAAAATCTAATAAAAACATAATTTTTCTGCCTTTTTTTTTATTGCCATTGTTAGAGGCAATTTAGTAGATTTAAGAAAATTAATTTTTGAAATATTTTCGTACTTTTTGAAATATAATTTTAAAGTACACACTAAATTATACTACAACATTAACTCAAAAATATAAAATATATAAAAAATTTACATACTAAAAAAATACGACCAAAAAACTAATATATATTCAATTGAAGAAATGTAAATATAATTAAATTTCTTAAATAGTATTAAATGGATTTATTTAGAATGACAAATGTGTATATTCAATTTTAATAGTGGAACTAAAATAGAAATATTTCAATATTTCAAAATTTAATAAAAAAGCATTAAAAATTATATTTAAGGAAATAAATTTGTATTCTAATATTTCAAATGTAAACATATTTTAATCGGTAGTATTAAATAGTTTTTATTTTGAATAACTAAAGCTAATACATTAATGTTTATAGTATAATTAATGTTTTATTTATTTTACACTATTTAATTAGGTTGTATATACTAAATTTTTACTAGAACAATAACTCCAAATGTAAATATTTAATAATGTAAAAATAAAAAAATTGAAATCAATTTAATACAGAAATAAATAACATGTAACAAATACTTTTAAAACATACCTCTGTCAGTTCAATTGGATAATATTAAATAGTTTTTATTTAGTCTAACTAAAAAATATATAAATAATCTAAAATTCTAAAACCTAATAAAAATATAATTTTTCTGCCTTTTTATATGTTGCCATTGTTAGAGGCAATTTAGTAGATTTAAAAAAATTAATTTTCGGAATATTTTTGTATTTTTTGAAATATAATTTTAAAGTATAAACTAAATTGTACTACTACATTAACTCAAAAATATAAAATATATAAAAAATTCACATACTATTATTCTTGACTAATGTTTCTAAAACCAATCTGACCGTTCCAAAAACTATATCATGGCACAAAATATTAACCATTATAAATGGCATTTGAAGTCAAGTATTTTATTGCAAGTAATAGAGTTTTGCAACTTAACTAGAAGTTTTCTACCATCAGCAGCATTAAGTATTTCAGTGGTCTTCAAGAAATATCTCGGTGGAATAAGACCTTTACTAAAGCAATTTAAATTAGCACCAGAATCTACCATTGCAGTGACTGAAAAGTAATAGCATTAATATTCTTGTGCCCAGATCCAAGTTCCCAACGATTAAAGTCAAGCTTTAGATGACCGAATGTTAAAAAAACTCGCAAAGATATCACATTTATTTTATGCGTGAGAAATACACTATCATAAGGTTATACCTAAAATTTGAGCAGAATTGGACATACTCTCCGCGTAGAAACAGGCAAGTGAAAACGTGTGAATTGTTATTTTGTTTGGAAGTTAAAAACAGCCATAACTTTTAACTTGGGATGAGATAACAGACACAGGGCACACTGACGCAATTTTCTCATTAGCTACATGTTCCTTCAAATTGCATCACAATTTCTTAGATAAATTCGAGCTACAAAGAGGCTCGCAATATGTGTATGTTTTGAACAAGACTATTACTACTGAAGTTTGATAGAATAAGCAATTAAAACAAGATGGGCGTTACGTAAATGAACATTAAGAACACTCAACATATATTCTAGTGGGGATCTTTGTGCCTATAAAAATAAAAAGCTAAATCAGTCTGGTTAAACATCTCACACACAATAGAAATGTTTGCAGACTTAAGTAGAAACAAATATCGACTCAATGAAAAAAGCAGACGACTGAGTTCGAACTTATATCTGATTTGACATCATTAGGCCGTACATTTTGATTGGGGATGAGTTAAAAGACGAGGGGCGCACAGTGGGATTTCCTCAAAGAATTGCTTGAGCTCAGTGAAGAAAAAAATGCAATTCACAAAACGTTCATATTCGACCTCAAACCGTGACTTATCTTAGCAGTTATATGTAGCTTAAATTAGAAGTGCGATCGTTGAAGTTTAGTTCAAAACCGACATCAATACAATTGTAAAAGACGAGCAGGACAACTACATTTAACGCTTTATTGCGTAAAACTTTAGTTAGTCTTATTCTTTTGCTGGGGAGGAGTTAACTGACATATTTCGCATCATGAGATTCTTGTTTCCGAATCCAAGTTCCCAACGAATAAAATCAGTCTGGTAAACAAACATGGAAAGAAATCACGCTCACTTGATGTGTAAGAAATGTACCATAATAAATGTTATACCTAAAGTTTGAACAGAAGTTGACGTCAGGTCCACTTAAAAACATATGAACATTCTGTACAAGTTGAAACGGTAGTAACTTTTTATGTTGGATCAAAAAAGGAACATTTAGCATATCTTCTCGTGGGGATTTTTTGTGCCTATTAAAATTAAATGTTAAATGAGTCGTGGCAAATATCTCACACGACTTAGAAATGATTGCTGACTTAAGTACAAACAAATATCAACTCAATAAAAAAAAATAGACAAACAAGAAGAAACTTATATATTCTCTTAGACAACATGAGGCATTACATTTTAAATGGGCATGAGTTCAAAGACGAGGGGGCACGCAATTGGAGTTTTTCAAAGAATTGTATGAGGTCAGCGGAAGCAAATGAAATGACGCTATGCTGAAAAAATTCGATATACGACCTCAGATTATGGCATATCTCCGCAGTTATTTGTGAATCGAATAGCAATGCGATCGTTCAACTTTAGGACGAAATTTAAATGAACACAATGGAAAAGGGCAACCATGACAAATGCATTTGACGCTTTCTTGTGTAGAGTTAAATGGCGTATAACGTTGCATTAATATTCTTGTGCCCAGATCCAAGTTCCCAACGATTAAAGTCAAGCATTAGCTGACCGAATGTTAAACAAACTCGCAAAGATATCACATTTATTTTATGCGTGAGAAATACACTATCATAAGGTTATACCTAAAATTTGAGCAGAATTGGACATACTCTCTGCGTAGAAAGAGGCAAGTGAAAACGTGTGAATTGTTATTTTGTTTGGAAGTTAAAAACAGCCATAACTTTTAACTTGGGATGAGATAACAGACACAGGGCACACTGACGCAATTTTCTCATTAGCTACATGTTCCTTCAAATTGCATCACAATTTCTTAGATAAATTCGAGCTACAAAGAGGCTCGCAATATGTGTATGTTTTGAACAAGACTATTATTACTGAAGTTTGATAGAATAAGCAATTAAAACAAGATGGGCGTTACGTAAATGAACATTAAGAACACTCAACATATATTCTAGTGGGGATCTTTGTGCCTATAAAAATAAAATGCTAAATGAGTCTGGTTAAACATCTCACACACAATAGAAATGTTTGCAGACTTAAGTAGAAACAAATATCGACTCAATGAAAAAAGCAGACGACTGAGTTCGAACTTATATCTGATTTGACATCATTAGGCCGTACATTTTGATTGGGGATGAGTTAAAAGACGAGGGGCGCACAGTGGGATTTCCTCAAAGAATTGCTTGAGCTCAGTGAAGAAAAAAATGCAATTTACAAAACTTTCATATTCGACCTCAAACCGTGACGTATCTCAGCAGTTATATGTAGCTTAAATTAGAAGTGCGATCGTTGAAGTTTAGTTCAAAACCGACATCAATACAATTGTAAAAGACGAGCAGGACAACTACATTTAACGCTTTATTGCGTAAAACTTTAGTTAGTCTTATTCTTTTGCTGGGGAGGAGTTAACTGACATATTTCGCATCATGAGATTCTTGTTTCCGAATCCAAGTTCCCAACGAATAAAATCAGTCTGGTAAACAAACATGGAAAGAAATCACGCTCACTTGATGTCTAAGAAATGTACCATAATAAATGTTATACCTAAAGTTTGAACAGAAGTTGACGTCAGGTCCACTTAAAAACATATGAACATTCTGTACAAGTTGAAACAGTAGTAACTTTTTATGTTGGATCAAAAAAGGAACATTTAGCATATCTTCTCATGGGGATTTTTTGTGCCTATTAAAATTAAATGTTAAATGAGTCGTGGCAAATATCTCACACGACTTAGAAATGATTGCTGACTTAAGTACAAACAAATATCAACTCAATAAAAAAAATAGACAAACAAGAAGAAACTTATATATTCTCTTAGACAACATGAGGCATTACATTTTGAATGGGCATGAGTTCAAAGACGAGGGGGCACGCAATTGGAGTTTTTCAAAGAATTGTATGAGGTCAGCGGAAGTAAATGAAATGACGCTATGCTGAAAAAATTCGATATACGACCTCAGATTATGGCATATCTCCGCAGTTATTGTGAATCGAATAGCAATGCGATCGTTCAACTTTAGGACAAAATTTAAATGAACACAATGGAAAAAGGCAACCATGACAAATGCATTTGACGCTTTCTTGTGTAGAGTTAAATGGCGTATAACGTTGCATTAATATTCTTGTGCCCAGATCCAAGTTCCCAACGATTAAAGTCAAGCTTTAGATGACCGAATGTTAAAAAAACTCGCAAAGATATCACATTTATTTTATGCGTGAGAAATACACTATCATAAGGTTATACCTAAAATTTGAGCAGAATTGGACATACTCTCCGCGTAGAAACAGGCAAGTGAAAACGTGTGAATTGTTATTTTGTTTGGAAGTTAAAAACAGCCATAACTTTTAACTTGGGATGAGATAACAGACACAGGGCACACTGACGCAATTTTCTCATTAGCTACATGTTCCTTCAAATTGCATCACAATTTCTTAGATAAATTCGAGCTACAAAGAGGCTCGCAATATGTGTATGTTTTGAACAAGACTATTACTACTGAAGTTTGATAGAATAAGCAATTAAAACAAGATGGGCGTTACGTAAATGAACATTAAGAACACTCAACATATATTCTAGTGGGGATCTTTGTGCCTATAAAAATAAAAAGCTAAATGAGTCTGGTTAAACATCTCACACACAATAGAAATGTTTGCAGACTTAAGTAGAAACAAATATCGACTCAATGAAAAAAGCAGACGACTGAGTTCGAACTTATATCTGATTTGACATCATTAGGCCGTACATTTTGATTGGGGATGAGTTAAAAGACGAGGGGCGCACAGTGGGATTTCCTCAAAGAATTGCTTGAGCTCAGTGAAGAAAAAAATGCAATTCACAAAACTTTCATATTCGACCTCAAACCGTGACTTATCTCAGCAGTTATATGTAGCTTAAATTAGAAGTGCGATCGTTGAAGTTTAGTTCAAAACCGACATCAATACAATTGTAAAAGACGAGCAGGACAACTACATTTAACGCTTTATTGCGTAAAACTTTAGTTAGTCTTATTCTTTTGCTGGGGAGGAGTTAACTGACATATTTCGCATCATGAGATTCTTGTTTCCGAATCCAAGTTCCCAACGAATAAAATCAGTCTGGTAAACAAACATGGAAAGAAATCACGCTCACTTGATGTCTAAGAAATGTACCATAATAAATGTTATACCTAAAGTTTGAACAGAAGTTGACGTCAGGTCCACTTAAAAACATATGAACATTCTGTACAAGTTGAAACAGTAGTAACTTTTTATGTTGGATCAAAAAAGGAACATTTAGCATATCTTCTCATGGGGATTTTTTGTGCCTATTAAAATTAAATGTTAAATGAGTCGTGGCAAATATCTCACACGACTTAGAAATGATTGCTGACTTAAGTACAAACAAATATCAACTCAATAAAAAAAATAGACAAACAAAGAAACTTATATATTCTCTTAGACAACATGAGGCATTACATTTTGAATGGGCATGAGTTCAAAGACGAGGGGGCACGCAATTGGAGTTTTTCAAAGAATTGTATGAGGTCAGCGGAAGTAAATGAAATGACGCTATGCTGAAAAAATTCGATATACGACCTCAGATTATGGCATATCTCCGCAGTTATTGTGAATCGAATAGCAATGCGATCGTTCAACTTTAGGACAAAATTTAAATGAACACAATGGAAAAAGGCAACCATGACAAATGCATTTGACGCTTTCTTGTGTAGAGTTAAATGGCGTATAACGTTGCATTAATATTCTTGTGCCCAGATCCAAGTTCCCAACGATTAAAGTCAAGCTTTAGATGACCGAATGTTAAAAAACTCGCAAAGATATCACATTTATTTTATGCGTGAGAAATACACTATCATAAGGTTATACCTAAAATTTGAGCAGAATTGGACATACTCTCCGCGTAGAAACAGGCAAGTGAAAACGTGTGAATTGTTATTTTGTTTGGAAGTTAAAAACAGCCATAACTTTTAACTTGGGATGAGATAACAGACACAGGGCACACTGACGCAATTTTCTCATTAGCTACATGTTCCTTCAAATTGCATCACAATTTCTTAGATAAATTCGAGCTACAAAGAGGCTCGCAATATGTGTATGTTTTGAACAAGACTATTACTACTGAAGTTTGATAGAATAAGCAATTAAAACAAGATGGGCGTTACGTAAATGAACATTAAGAACACTCAACATATATTCTAGTGGGGATCTTTGTGCCTATAAAAATAAAAAGCTAAATGAGTCTGGTTAAACATCTCACACACAATAGAAATGTTTGCAGACTTAAGTAGAAACAAATATCGACTCAATGAAAAAAGCAGACGACTGAGTTCGAACTTATATCTGATTTGACATCATTAGGCCGTACATTTTGATTGGGGATGAGTTAAAAGACGAGGGGCGCACAGTGGATTTCCTCAAAGAATTGCTTGAGCTCAGTGAAGAAAAAAATGCAATTCACAAAACTTTCATATTCGACCTCAAACCGTGACTTATCTCAGCAGTTATATGTAGCTTAAATTAGAAGTGCGATCGTTGAAGTTTAGTTCAAAACCGACATCAATACAATTGTAAAAGACGAGCAGGACAACTACATTTAACGCTTTATTGCGTAAAACTTTAGTTAGTCTTATTCTTTTGCTGGGGAGGAGTTAACTGACATATTTCGCATCATGAGATTCTTGTTTCCGAATCCAAGTTCCCAACGAATAAAATCAGTCTGGTAAACAAACATGGAAAGAAATCACGCTCACTTGATGTGTAAGAAATGTACCATAATAAATGTTATACCTAAAGTTTGAACAGAAGTTGACGTCAGGTCCACTTAAAAACATATGAACATTCTGTACAAGTTGAAACGGTAGTAACTTTTTATGTTGGATCAAAAAAGGAACATTTAGCATATCTTCTCATGGGGATTTTTTGTGCCTATTAAAATTAAATGTTAAATGAGTCGTGGCAAATATCTCACACGACTTAGAAATGATTGCTGACTTAAGTACAAACAAATATCAACTCAATAAAAAAAAATAGACAAACAAGAAGAAACTTATATATTCTCTTAGACAACATGAGGCATTACATTTTAAATGGGCATGAGTTCAAAGACGAGGGGGCACGCAATTGGAGTTTTTCAAAGAATTGTATGAGGTCAGCGGAAGCAAATGAAATGACGCTATGCTGAAAAAATTCGATATACGACCTCAGATTATGGCATATCTCCGCAGTTATTTGTGAATCGAATAGCAATGCGATCGTTCAACTTTAGGACGAAATTTAAATGAACACAATGGAAAAGGGCAACCATGACAAATGCATTTGACGCTTTCTTGTGTAGAGTTAAATGGCGGTATAACGTTGCATTAATATTCTTGTGCCCAGATCCAAGTTCCCAACGATTAAAGTCAAGCTTTAGATGACCGAATGTTAAACAAACTCGCAAAGATATCACATTTATTTTATGCGTGAGAAATACACTATCATAAGGTTATACCTAAAATTTGAGCAGAATCGGACATACTCTCCGCGTAGAAACAGGCAAGTGAAAACGTGTGAATTGTTATTTTGTTTGGAAGTTAAAAACAGCCATAACTTTTAACTTGGGATGAGATAACAGACACAGGGCACACTGACGCAATTTTCTCATTAGCTACATGTTCCTTCAAATTGCAACACAATTTCTTAGATAAATTCGAGCTACAAAGAGGCTCGCAATATGTGTATGTTTTGAACAAGACTATTACTACTGAAGTTTGATAGAATAAGCAATTAAAACAAGATGGGCGTTACGTAAATGAACATTAAGAACACTCAACATATATTCTAGTGGGGATCTTGTGCCTATAAAAATATAAATGCTAAATGAGTCTGGTTAAACATCTCACACACAATAGAAATGTTTGCAGACTTAAGTAGAAACAAATATCGACTCAATGAAAAAAGCAGACGACTGAGTTCGAACTTATATCTGATTTGACATCATTAGGCCGTACATTTTGATTGGGGATGAGTTAAAAGACGAGGGGCGCACAGTGGGATTTCCTCAAAGAATTGCTTGAGCTCAGTGAAGAAAAAAATGCAATTCACAAAACTTTCATATTCGACCTCAAACCGTGACGTATCTCAGCAGTTATATGTAGCTTAAATTAGAAGTGCGATCGTTGAAGTTTAGTTCAAAACCGACATCAATACAATTGTAAAAGACGAGCAGGACAACTACATTTAACGCTTTATTGCGTAAAACTTTAGTTAGTCTTATTCTTTTGCTGGGGAGGAGTTAACTGACATATTTCGCATCATGAGATTCTTGTTCCGAATCCAAGTTCCCAACGAATAAAATCAGTCTGGTAAACAAACATGGAAAGAAATCACGCTCACTTGATGTCTAAGAAATGTACCATAATAAATGTTATACCTAAAGTTTGAACAGAAGTTGACGTCAGGTCCACTTAAAAACATATGAACATTCTGTACAAGTTGAAACGGTAGTAACTTTTTATGTTGGATCAAAAAAGGAACATTTAGCATATCTTCTCATGGGGATTTTTTGTGCCTATTAAAATTAAATGTTAAATGAGTCGTGGCAAATATCTCACACGACTTAGAAATGATTGCTGACTTAAGTACAAACAAATATCAACTCAATAAAAAAAAATAGACAAACAAGAAGAAACTTATAATTCTCTTAGACAACATGAGGCATTACATTTTGATTGGGCATGAGTTCAAAGACGAGGGGGCACGCAATAGGAGTTTTTCAAAGAATTGTATGAGGTCAGCGGAAGCAAATGAATGACGCTATCCTGAAAAAATTCGATATACGACCTCAGATTATGGCATATCTCCGCAGTTATTTGTGAATCGAATAGCAATGCGATCGTTCAACTTTAGGACAAATTTAAATGAACACAATGGAAAAGGGCAACCATGACAAATGCATTTGACGCTTTCTTGTGTAGAGTTAAATGGCGTATAACGTTGCATTAATATTCTTGTGCCCAGATCCAAGTTCCCAACGATTAAAGTCAAGCATTAGCTGACCGAATGTTAAACAACTCGCAAAGATATCACATTTATTTTATGCATGAGAAATACACTATCATAAGGTTATACCTAAAATTTGAGCAGAATCGGACATACTCTCTGCGTAGAAACAGGCAAGTGAAAACGTGTGTGAATTGTTATTTTGTTTGGAAGTTAAAAACAGCCATAACTTTTAACTTGGGATGAGATAACAGACACAGGGCACACTGACGCAATTTTCTCATTGGCTACATGTTCCTTCAAATTGCATCACAATTTCTTAGATAAATTCGAGCTACAAAGAGGCTCGCAATATGTGTATGTTTTGAACAAGACTATTATTACTGAAGTTTGATAGAATAAGCAATTAAAACAAGATGGGCGTTACGTAAATGAACATTAAGAACACTCAACATATATTCTAGTGGGGATCTTTGTGCCTATAAAAATAAAATGCTGAATGAGTCTGGTTAAACATCTCACACACAATAGAAATGTTTGCAGACTTAAGTAGAAACAAATATCGACTCAATGAAAAAAGCAGACGACTGAGTTCGAACTTATATCTGATTTGACATCATTAGGCCGTACATTTTGATTGGGGATGAGTTAAAAGACGAGGGGCGCACAGTGGGATTTCCTCAAAGAATTGCTTGAGCTCAGTGAAGAAAAAAATGCAATTCACAAAACTTTCATATTCGACCTCAAACCGTGATGTATCTCAGCAGTTATATGTAGCTTAAATTAGAAGTGCGATCGTTGAACTTTAGTTCAAAACCGACATCAATACAATTGTAAAAGACGAGCAGGACAACTACATTTAACGCTTTATTGCGTAAAACTTTAGTTAGTCTTATTCTTTTGCTGGGGAGGAGTTAACTGACATATTTCGCAT
>JAGSPU010001515.1:0-13517 GCA_019321725.1 Paulownia fortunei
ATTTGAAATTATTAAACCACTTAATCAAACAATAAGGATCAAGGAATAGGTGCATATGTGTCAATAATTACTATGCGATGTCCGAATTGCTTCCCTCAATTACATAAAATTGGAGAAAAATCAACAAAAATTCAGACAAGTTCTTGCGAAAAAATAGAAAAAACCAAGTTAATACAGGTAGTTTCATGTGAAAACAAAAAAATAAAAAAATATAAAATCACAAAAGCAATGGAAAAGAATCAAGTAGTACGCGAATATGTGTGAATGATTTACTATTCGATCTCTGAAAAATCCTTCACTCAACTACTTGAAATCGGATTAAAATAAATAATATTTAAACAAGGTCTTATAAATAAACTAAAAAAAACCCAAGTTAATACCGATAATTTTACGTAAAAATTAGAAAATTACGTAATTATTAAATCAGTTAAGCAAACAATAAGAATCAATTAGTCGACGAATATATGTGAATTATTACTACGTGATCTCTGAATTTCTTCACTTAATTACACGAAATCGAAGAAAAATCAACAAAGTTTCAGACAAGTTCTTATGAAAAAATAAAATAAAATCAAGTTCACACCAATAGTTTCACATGAAAAATAGAAAATACAAAATTATGAAATCATTGAAGCAAACAATAAAAATCAAGTAGTGGGCGAATACGTGTGAATGATTTCCAATGCGATCTCCGAATTCATTCGCTCAACTACCTCAAATCGTAAAAAAATCAAAGAAAATATCTGACACGTTCTTATGAAAAAACAAAAGAAAACAAGTTAATGCCCATAATTTCATGGAAAAAACAGAAAAATTTGAAATTATTAAACCACTTAAGCAAACAATAAGGATCAAGCAATAGGTGCATATGTGTCAATAATTACTATGCGATGTCCGAATTGCTTCCCTCAATTACCTAAAATTGGAGAAAAATCAACAAAAATTCAGACAAGTTCTTGCGAAAAAATAGAAAAAACCAAGTTAATACAGGTAGTTTCATGTGAAATACAAAAAATAAAAAAATATAAAATCACAAAAGCAATGGAAAAGAATCAAGTAGTACGCGAATATGTGTGAATGATTTACTATTCGATCTCTGAAAAATCCTTCACTCAACTACTTGAAATCGGATTAAAATCAAATAATATTTTAAACAAGTTCTTATAAATAAACTAAAAAAAACCCAAGTTAATACCGATAATTTTACGTAAAAATTAGAAAATTACGTAATTATTAAATCAGTTAAGCAAACAATAAGAATCAAGTAGTCGACGAATATATGTGAATTATTACTACGTGATCTCTGAATTTCTTCACTTAATTACACGAAATCGAAGAAAAATCAACAAAGTTTCAGACAAGTTCTTATGAAAAAATAAAATAAAATCAAGTTCACACCAATAGTTTCACATGAAAAATAGAAAAATACAAAATTATGAAATCATTGAAGCAAACAATAAAAATCAAGTAGTGGGCGAATACGTGTGAATGATTTCCAATGCGATCTCCGAATTCATTCGCTCAACTACCTCAAATCGTAAAAAAATCAAAGAAAATATCTGACACGTTCTTATGAAAAAACCAAAAGAAAACAAGTTAATGCCATAATTTCATGTGAAAAACAGAAAAATTTGAAATTATTAAACCACTTAAGCAAACAATAAGGATCAAGGAATAGGTGCATATGTGTCAATAATTACTATGCGATGTCCGAATTGCTTCCCTCAATTACCTAAAATTGGAGAAAAATCAACAAAAATTCAGACAAGTTCTTGTGAAAAAATAGAAAAAACAAGTTAATACAGGTAGTTTCATGTGAAATACAAAAAATAAAAAATATAAAATCACAAAAGCAATGGAAAAGAATCAAGTAGTACGCGAATATGTGTGAATGATTTACTATTCGATCTCTGAAAAATCCTTCACTCAACTACTTGAAATCGGATTAAAATAAATAATATTTTAACAAGGTCTTATAAATAAACTAAAAAAAACCAAAGTTAATACCGATAATTTTACGTAAAAATTAGAAAATTACGTAATTATTAAATCAGTTAAGCAAACAATAAGAATCAAGTAGTCGACGAATATATGTGAATTATTACTACGTGATCTCTGAATTTCTTCACTTAATTACACGAAATCGAAGAAAAATCAACAAAGTTTCAGACAAGTTCTTATGAAAAAATAAAATAAAATCAAGTTCACACCAATAGTTTCACATGAAAAATAGAAAATACAAAATTATGAAATCATTGAAGCAAACAATGAAAATCAAGTAGTGGGCGAATACGTGTGAATGATTTCCAATGCGATCTCCGAATTCATTCGCTCAACTACCTCAAATCGTAAAAAAATCAAAGAAAATATCTGACACGTTCTTATGAAAAAACCAAAAGAAAACAAGTTAATGCCCATAATTTCATGGAAAAACAGAAAAATTTGAAATTATTAAACCACTTAATCAAACAATAAGATCAAGGAATAGGTGCATATGTGTCAATAATTACTATGCGATGTCCGAATTGCTTCCCTCAATTACATAAAATTGAGAAAAATCAAGAAAAATTCAGACAAGTTCTTGCGAAAAAATAGAAAAAACCAAGTTAATACAGGTAGTTTCATGTGAAATACAAAAAAATAAAAAAATATAAAATCACAAAAGCAATGGAAAAGAATCAAGTAGTACGCGAATATGTGTGAATGATTTACTATTCGATCTCTGAAAAATCCTTCACTCAACTACTTGAAATCGGATTAAAATAAATAATATTTTAAACAAGTTCTTATAAATAAACTAAAAAAAACCCAAGTTAATACCGATAATTTTACGTAAAAATTAGAAAATTACGTAATTATTAAATCAGTTAAGCAAACAATAAGAATCAAGTAGTCGACGAATATATGTGAATTATTACTACGTGATCTCTGAATTTCTTCACTTAATTACACGAAATCGAAGAAAAATCAACAAAGTTTCAGACAAGTTCTTATGAAAAAATAAAATAAAATCAAGTTACACCAATAGTTTCACATGAAAAATAGAAAATTACAAAATTATGAAATCATTGAAGCAAACAATGAAAATCAAGTAGTGGGCGAATACGTGTGAATGATTTCCAAATCGATCTCCGAATTCATTCGCTCAACTACCTCAAATCGTAAAAAAATCAAAGAAAATATCTGACACGTTCTTTATGAAAAAACCAAAAGAAAACAAGTTAATGCCCATAATTTCATGTGAAAAACAGAAAAATTGAAATTATTAAACCACTTAAGCAAACAATAAGGATCAAGGAATAGGTGCATATGTGTCAATAATTACTATGCGATGTCCGAATTGCTTCCCTCAATTACATAAAATTGGAGAAAAATCAAGAAAAATTCAGACAAGTTCTTGCGAAAAAATAGAAAAAACCAAGTTAATACAGGTAGTTTCATGTGAAATACAAAAAAATAAAAAAATATAAAATCACAAAAGCAATGGAAAAGAATCAAGTAGTACGCGAATATGTGTGAATGATTTACTATTCGATCTCTGAAAAATCCTTCACTCAACTACTTGAAATCGGATTAAAATAAATAATATTTTAAACAAGGTCTTATAAATAAACTAAAAAAACCCAAGTTAATACCGATAATTTTACGTAAAAATTAGAAAATTACGTAATTATTAAATCAGTTAAGCAAACAATAAGAATCAAGTAGTCGACGAATATATGTGAATTATTACTACGTGATCTCTGAATTTCTTCACTTAATTACACGAAATCGAAGAAAAATCAACAAAGTTTCAGACAAGTTCTTATGAAAAAATAAAATAAAATCAAGTTAACACCAATAGTTTCACATGAAAAATAGAAAATTACAAAATTATGAAATCATTGAAGCAAACAATGAAAATCAAGTAGTGGGCGAATACGTGTGAATGATTTCCAATGCGATCTCCGAATTCATTCGCTCAACTACCTCAAATCGTAAAAAATCAAAGAAAATATCTGACACGTTCTGAAAAAACCAAAAGAAAACAAGTTAATGCCCATAATTTCATGTGAAAAAACAGAAAAATTTGAAATTATTAAACCACTTAATCAAACAATAAGGATCAAGGAATAGGTGCATATGTGTCAATAATTACTATGCGATGTCCGAATTGCTTCCCTCAATTACATAAAATTGGAGAAAAATCAAGAAAAATTCAGACAAGTTCTTGCGAAAAAATAGAAAAAACCAAGTTAATACAGGTAGTTTCATGTGAAATACAAAAAAATAAAAATATAAAATCACAAAAGCAATGGAAAAGAATCAAGTAGTACGCGAATATGTGTGAATGATTTACTATTCGATCTCTGAAAAATCCTTTACTCAACTACTTGAAATCGGATTAAAATAAATAATATTTTAAACAAGTTCTTATAAATAAACTAAAAAAACCCAAGTTAATACCGATAATTTTACGTAAAAATTAGAAAATTACGTAATTATTAAATCAGTTAAGCAAACAATAAGAATCAAGTAGTCGACGAATATATGTGAATTATTACTACGTGATCTCTGAATTTCTTCACTTAATTACACGAAATCGAAGAAAAATCAACAAAGTTTCAGACAAGTTCTTATGAAAAAATAAAATAAAATCAAGTTCACACCAATAGTTTCACATGAAAAATAGAAAAATACAAAATTATGAAATCATTGAAGCAAACAATAAAAATCAAGTAGTGGGCGAATACGTGTGAATGATTTCCAATGCGATCTCCGAATTCATTCGCTCAACTACCTCAAATCGTAAAAAAATCAAAGAAAATATCTGACACGTTCTTATGAAAAAACCAAAAGAAAACAAGTTAATGCCATAATTTCATGGGAAAAACAGAAAAATTTGAAATTATTAAACCACTTAATCAAACAATAAGGATCAAGAAATAGGTGCATATGTGTCAATAATTACTATGCGATGTCCGAATTGCTTCCCTCAATTACATAAAATTGGAGAAAAATCAAGAAAAATTCAGACAAGTTCTTGTGAAAAAATAGAAAAACCAAGTTAATACAGGTAGTTTCATGTGAAATACAAAAAAATAAAAAAATATAAAATCACAAAAGCAATGGAAAAGAATCAAGTAGTACGCGAATATGTGTGAATGATTTACTATTCGATCTCTGAAAAATCCTTCACTCAACTACTTGAAATCGGATTAAAATAAATAATATTTTAAACAAGGTCTTATAAATAAACTAAAAAAAACCCAAGTTAATACCGATAATTTTACGTAAAAATTAGAAAATTACAATTATTAAATCAGTTAAGCAAACAATAAGAATCAATTAGTCGACGAATATATGTGAATTATTACTACGTGATCTCTGAATTTCTTCACTTAATTACACGAAATCGAAGAAAAATCAACAAAGTTTCAGACAAGTTCTTATGAAAAAATAAAATAAAATCAAGTTAACACAATAGTTTCACATGAAAAATAGAAAATTACAAAATTATGAAATCATTGAAGCAAACAATAAAAATCAAGTAGTAGGCGAATACGTGTGAATGATTTCCAATCGATCTCCGAATTCATTCGCTCAACTACCTCAAATCGTAAAAAAATCAAAGAAAATATCTGACACGTTCTTATGAAAAAACCAAAAGAAAACAAGTTAATGCCCATAATTTCATGGGAAAAACAGAAAAATTTGAAATTATTAAACCACTTAATCAAACAATAATGATCAAGGAATAGGTGCATATGTGTCAATAATTACTATGCGATGTCCGAATTGCTTCCCTCAATTACATAAAATTGGAGAAAAATCAAGAAAAATTCAGACAAGTTCTTGCGAAAAAATAGAAAAAACCAAGTTAATACAGGTAGTTTCATGTGAAATACAAAAAATAAAAAAATATAAAATCACAAAAGCAATGGAAAAGAATCAAGTAGTACGCGAATATGTGTGAATGATTTACTATTCGATCTCTGAAAAATCCTTCACTCAACTACTTGAAATCGGATTAAAATAAATAATATTTTAAACAAGGTCTTATAAATAAACTAAAAAAAACCCAAGTTAATACCGATAATTTTACGTAAAAATTAGAAAATTACGTAATTATTAAATCAGTTAAGCAAACAATAAGAATCAAGTAGTCGACGAATATATGTGAATTATTACTACGTGATCTCTGAATTTTTTCACTTAATTACACGAAATCGAAGAAAAATCAACAAAGTTTCAGACAAGTTCTTATGAAAAAATAAAATAAAATCAAGTTAAGACCAATAGTTTCACATGAAAAATAGAAAATTACAAAATTATGAAATCATTGAAGCAAACAATGAAAATCAAGTAGTGGGCGAATACGTGTGAATGATTTCCAATCGATCTCCGAATTCATTCGCTCAACTACCTCAAATCGTAAAAAAATCAAAGAAAATATCTGACACGTTCTTATGAAAAAACCAAAAGAAAACAAGTTAATGCCCATAATTTCATGTGAAAAACAGAAAAATTTGAAATTATTAAACCACTTAAGCAAACAATAAGGATCAAGGAATAGGTGCATATGTGTCAATAATTACTATGCGATGTCCGAATTGCTTCCCTCAATTACATAAAATTGGAGAAAAATCAAGAAAAATTCAGACAAGTTCTTGCGAAAAAATAGAAAAAACCAAGTTAATACAGGTAGTTTCATGTGAAATACAAAAAAATAAAAAAATATAAAATCACAAAAGCAATGGAAAAGAATCAAGTAGTACGCGAATATGTGTGAATGATTTACTATTCGATCTCTGAAAAATCCTTCACTCAACTACTTGAAAATCGAATTAAAATAAATAATATTTTAAACAAGGTCTTATAAATAAACTAAAAAAAACCCAAGTTAATACCGATAATTTTACGTAAAAATTAGAAAAATTAATAAATTATTAAATCAGTTAAGCAAACAATAAGAATCAATTAGTCGACGAATATATGTGAATTATTACTACGTGATCTCTGAATTTTGTCACTTAATTACACGAAATCGAAGAAAAATCACAAAGTTTCAGACAAGTTCTTATGAAAAAATAAAATAAAATCAAGTTAACACCAATAGTTTCACATGAAAAATGAAATTACAAAAAATTATGAAATCATTGAAGCAAACAATGAAAATCAAGTAGTGGGCGAATACGTGTGAATGATTTCCAAATCGATCTCCGAATTCATTCCCTCAACTACCTCAAATCGTAAAAAAATCAAACAAAATATCTGACATGTTCTTATGAAAAAACCAAAAGAAAACAAGTTAATGACCATAAATTTCATGTGAAAAACAAAAAAAATTTGAAATTATTAAACCACTTAAGCAAACAATAAGGATCAAGCAATAGGTGCATATGTGTCAATAATTACTATGCGATGTCCGAATTGCTTCCCTCAATTACATAAAATTGGAGAAAAATCAACAAAAATCAGACAAGTTCTTGCGAAAATAGAAAAAACCAAGTTAATACAGGAAGTTTCATGTGAAATACAAAAAAATAAAAAAATATAAAATCACAAAAGCAATGGAAAAGATCAAGTAGTACGCGAATATGTGTGAATGATTTACTATTCGATCTCTGAAAAATCCTTTACTCAACTACTTGAAATCGGATTAAAATAAATAATATTTTAAACAAGGTCTTATACATAAACTAAAAAAAACCCAAGTTAATACCGATAATTTTACGTAAAAATTAGAAAATTAGTAATTATTAATCAGTTAAGCAAACAATAAGAATCAAGTAGTCGACGAATATATGTGAATTATTACTACGTGATCTCTGAATTGTTCACTTAATTACACGAAATCGAAGAAAAATCAACAAAGTTTCAGACAAGTTCTTATGAAAAAATAAAATAAAATCAAGTTCAACACCAATAGTTTCACATGAAAAATAGAAAAATACAAACTTATGAAATCATTGAAGCAAACAATAAATATCAAGTAGTGGGCGAATACGTTGAATGATTTCCAATGCGATCTTCGAATCATTCGCTTCAACTACCTCAAATCGTAAAAAAATCAAAGAAAATATCTGACACGTTCTTATGAAAAATCCAAAAGAAAACAAGTTAATGCCAATAATTTCATGGGAAAAACAGAAAAATTTGAAATTATTAAACCACTTAATCAAAAAATGATCAAGGAATAGGTGCATATGTGTCAATAATTACTATGCGATGTCCGAATACTTCCCTCAATTACATAAAATTGGAGAAAAATCAAGAAAAATTCAGACAAGTTCTTGTGAAAAAATAGAAAAAACCAAGTTAATACAGGTAGTTTCATGTGAAATACAAAAAAATAAAAAAATATAAAATCATAAAAGCAATGGAAAAGAATCAAGTAGTACGCGAATATGTGTGAATGATTTACTATTCGATCTCTGAAAAATCCTTTACTCAACTACTTGAAATCGGATTAAAATAAATAATATTTTAAACAAGTCTTATAAATAAACTAAAAAAACCCAAGTTAATACCGATAATTTCGTAAAAATTAGAAAATTACATAATTATTAAATCAGTTAAGCAAACAATAAGAATCAATTAGTCGACGAATATATGTGAATTATTACTACGTGATCTCTGAATTTTGTTCACTTAATTACACGAAATCGAAGAAAAATCAACAAAGTTTCAGACAAGTTCTTATGAAAAAATAAAATAAAATCAAGTTAACACCAATAGTTTCACATGAAAAATAGAAAATTACAAAATTATGAAATCATTGAAGCAAACAATGAAAATCAAGTAGTGGGCGAATACGTGTGAATGATTTCCAATGCGATCTCCGAATTCATTCCCTCAACTACCTCAAATCGTAAAAAAATCAAAGAAAATATCTGACACGTTCTTATGAAAAAACCAAAAGAAAACAAGTTAATGCCCATAATTTCATGGAAAAACAGAAAAATTTGAAATTATTAAACCACTTAATCAAACAATAATGATCAAGGAATAGGTGCATATGTGTCAATAATTACTATGCGATGTCCGAATTACTTCCCTCAATTACATAAAATTGGAGAAAAATCAAGAAAAATTCAGACAAGTTCTTGCGAAAAAATAGAAAAAACCAAGTTAATACAGGTAGTTTCATGTGAAATACAAAAAAATAAAAAAATATAAAATCACAAAAGCAATGGAAAAGAATCAAGTAGTACGCGAATATGTGTGAATGATTTACTATTCGATCTCTGAAAAATCCTTTACTCAACTACTTGAAATCGGATTAAAATAAATAATATTTTAAACAAGGTCTTATAAATAAACTAAAAAAAACCCAAGTTAATACGATAATTTTACGTAAAAATTAGAAAATTACATAATTATTAAATCAGTTAAGCAAACAATAAGAATCAATTAGTCGACGAATATATGTGAATTATTACTACGTGATCTCTGAATTTTGTTCACTTAATTACACGAAATCGAAGAAAAATCAACAAAGTTTCAGACAAGTTCTTATGAAAAAATAAAATAAAATCAAGTTAAGACCAATAGTTTCACATGAAAAATGGAAAATTACAAAATTATGAAATCATTGAAGCAAACAATGAAAATCAAGTAGTAGGCGAATACGTGTGAATGATTTCCAAATCGATCTCCGAATTCATTCCTCAACTACCTCAAATCGTAAAAAAATCAAAGAAAATATCTGACACGTTCTTATGAAAAAACCAAAGAGAAACAAGTTAATGCCCATAATTTCATGGGAAAAACAGAAAAATTTGAAATTATTAAACCACTTAATCAAACAATAATGATCAAGGAATAGGTGCATATGTGTCAATAATTACTATGCGATGTCCGAATTACTTCCCTCAATTACATAAAATTAGAGAAAAATCAAGAAAAATTCAGACAAGTTCTTGCGAAAAAATAGAAAAAACCAAGTTAATACAGGTAGTTTCATGTGAAATACAAAAAAATAAAAATATAAAATCACAAAAGCAATGGAAAAGAATCAAGTAGTACGCGAATATGTGTGAATGATTTACTATTCGATCTCTGAAAAATCCTTCACTCAACTACTTGAAATCGGATTAAAATAAATAATATTTTAACAAGGTCTTATAAATAAACTAAAAAAACCCAAGTTAATACCGATAATTTTACGTAAAAATTAGAAAATTACGTAATTATTAAATCAGTTAAGCAAACAATAAGAATCAATTAGTCGACGAATATATGTGAATTATTACTACGTGATCTCTGAATTTCTTCACTTAATTACACGAAATCGAAGAAAAATCAACAAAGTTTCAGACAAGTTCTTATGAAAAAATAAAATAAAATCAAGTTAACACCAATAGTTTCACATGAAAAATAGAAAATACAAAATTATGAAATCATTGAAGCAAACAATAAAAATCAAGTAGTAGGCGAATACGTGTGAATGATTTCAAATCGATCTCCGAATTCATTCGCTCAACTACCTCAAATCGTAAAAAAATCAAAGAAAATATCTGACACGTTCTTATGAAAAAACCAAAAGAAAACAAGTTAATGCCCATAATTTCATGGGAAAAACAGAAAAATTTGAAATTATTAAACCACTTAATCAAACAATAAGGATCAAGGAATAGGTGCATATGTGTCAATAATTACTATGCGATGTCCGAATTGCTTCCCTCAATTACTAAAATTGGAGAAAAATCAAAAAAAATTCAGACAAGTTCTTGCGAAAAAATAGAAAAAACCAAGTTAATACAGGTAGTTTCATGTGAAATACAAAAAATAAAAAAATATAAAATCACAAAAGCAATGGAAAAGAATCAAGTAGTACGCGAATATGTGTGAATGATTTACTATTCGATCTCTGAAAAATCCTTACTCAACTACTTGAAATCGGATTAAAATAAAATATTTTAAACAAGTCTTATAAATAAACTAAAAAAAACCCAAGTTAATACCGATAATTTTACGTAAAAATTAGAAAATTACGTAATTATTAAATCAGTTAAGCAAACAATAAGAATCAATTAGTCGACGAATATATGTGAATTATTACTACGTGATCTCTGAATTTGTTCACTTAATTACACGAAATCGAAGAAAAATCAACAAAGTTTCAGACAAGTTCTTATGAAAAAATAAAATAAAATCAAGTTAACACCAATAGTTTCACATGAAAAATAGAAAATTACAAAATTATGAAATCATTGAAGCAAACAATGAAAATCAAGTAGTGGCGAATACGTGTGAATGATTTCCAAATCGATCTCCGAATTCATTCCTCAACTACCTCAAATCGTAAAAAAATCAAAGAAAATATCTGACACGTTCTTATGAAAAAACCAAAAGAAAACAAGTTAATGCCCATAATTTCATGGGAAAAACAGAAAAAATTTGAAATTATTAAACCACTTAAGCAAACAATAAGATCAAGCAATAGGTGCATATGTGTCAATAATTACTATGCGATGTCCGAATTGCTTCCCTCAATTACATAAAATTGGAGAAAAATCAACAAAAATTCAGACAAGTTCTTGCGAAAAAATAGAAAAAACCAAGTTAATACAGGTAGTTTCATGTGAAATACAAAAAAATAAAAAAATATAAAATCACAAAAGCAATGGAAAAGAATCAAGTAGTACGCGAATATGTGTGAATGATTTACTATTCGATCTCTGAAAAATCCTTTACTCAACTACTTGAAATCGGATTAAAATCAATAATATTTTAAACAAGGTCTTATAAATAAACTAAAAAAAACCCAAGTTAATACCGATAATTTTACGTAAAAATTAGAAAATTACGTAATTATTAAATCAGTTAAGCAAACAATAAGAATCAAGTAGTCGACGAATATATGTGAATTATTACTACGTGATCTCTGAATTTCTTCACTTAATTACACGAAATCGAAGAAAAATCAACAAAGTTTCAGACAAGTTCTTATGAAAAAATAAAATAAAATCAAGTTCACACCAATAGTTTCACATGAAAAATAGAAAAATACAAAATTATGAAATCATTGAAGCAAACAATAAAATCAAGTAGTGGGCGAATACGTGTGAATGATTTCCAAATCGATCTCCGAATTCATTCGCTCAACTACCTCAAATCGTAAAAAAATCAAAGAAAATATCTGACACGTTCTTATGAAAAAACCAAAAGAAAACAAGTTAATGCCCATAATTTCATGGGAAAAACAGAAAAATTTGAAATTATTAAACCACTTAAGCAAACAATAAGGATCAAGGAATAGGTGCATATGTGTCAATAATTACTATGCGATGTCCGAATTGCTTCCCTCAATTACCTAAAATTGGAGAAAAATCAAGAAAAATTCAGACAAGTTCTTGTGAAAAAATAGAAAAAACCAAGTTAATACAGGTAGTTTCATGTGAAATACAAAAAAATAAAAAAATATAAAATCACAAAAGCAATGGAAAAGAATCAAGTAGTACGCGAATATGTGTGAATGATTTACTATTCGATCTCTGAAAAATCCTTCACTCAACTACTTGAAATCGGATTAAAATAAATAATATTTTAAACAAGGTCTTATAAATAAACTAAAAAAAACCAAGTTAATACCGATAATTTTACGTAAAAATTAGAAAATTACGTAATTATTAAATCAGTTAAGCAAACAATAAGAATCAAGTAGTCGACGAATATATGTGAATTATTACTACGTGATCTCTGAATTTCTTCACTTAATTACACGAAATCGAAGAAAAATCAACAAAGTTTCAGACAAGTTCTTATGAAAAAATAAAATAAAATCAAGTTAACACCAATAGTTTCACATGAAAAATAGAAAAATACAAAATTATGAAATCATTGAAGCAAACAATGAAAATCAAGTAGTGGCGAATACGTGTGAATGATTTCCAAATCGATCTCCGAATTCATTCGCTCAACTACCTCAAATCGTAAAAAAATCAAAGAAAATATCTGACACGTTCTTATGAAAAAACCAAAAGAAAACAAGTTAATGCCCATAATTTCATGGAAAAAACAGAAAAATTTGAAATTATTAAACCACTTAAGCAAACAATAAGGATCAAGCAATAGGTGCATATGTGTCAATAATTACTATGCGATGTCCGAATTGCTTCCCTCAATTACATAAAATTGGAGAAAAATCAAGAAAAATTCAGACAAGTTCTTGCGAAAAAATAGAAAAAACCAAGTTAATACAGGTAGTTTCATGTGAAATACAAAAAAATAAAAAAATATAAAATCACAAAAGCAATGGAAAAGAATCAAGTAGTACGCGAATATGTGTGAATGATTTACTATTCGATCTCTGAAAAATCCTTCACTCAACTACTTGAAATCGGATTAAAATAAATAATATTTTAAACAAGTCTTATAAATAAACTAAAAAAAACCCAAGTTAATACCGATAATTTTATGTAAAAATTAGAAAATTACGTAATTATTAAATCAGTTAAGCAAACAATAAGAATCAAGTAGTCGACGAATATATGTGAATTATTACTACGTGATCTCTGAATTTCTTCACT
>JAGSPU010000668.1:0-16776 GCA_019321725.1 Paulownia fortunei
CCGTTAGTTGCATCCTATTGTCAAGCGAAAACTAGGTGTTTTTATCATTTGTTGTGAGATAATTTAAATCGTTAAATTATAAAGAAATTAGGTATCGATAGTGGACGCATTTAATCAAATGAATTTCGAAGCACAAATGAATTTTTTAGAAAATAATACATTATCATCATGCCATTATAGATGGAAATGATGTTATTTGGGTGCATTCTTACTTGCTCTGTTTAACAATATCGATAATTTAATTTCTTGGATAACTTTAATTAGTATCATTGCTAATGAATTAATGTTCGCATGCGTTATATACGTGATGTATTTATTTTTTAAGCCGATTGCACAATATAAGCAGAAATATTCTAAATTAAAATTATATGTTATCTGCTTTGCTAGTTTAGTTTCATTATGGTTTGTTGGCGATTTCAACAGTAATAATCTTACCCCATCATACCGTTACATCACTTTACATTTACTGATGTCAATAATTTTTGGACTTGTAATGGCAAGCCTTATGTTCATGGGTTTGAATGAAAATCTGAAAAAGTATTTAAACAAGCAAAAATCGATTTTGAAATAATAAAAAACGCTAACACAATCCTTCCTGTGTTGGCGTTTTTAGATATCGACTGACACACCACTATTGCGTCAACCACCCAAATAAGCTTTTCTCACGTCATCTGAAGCCAGTAATTCAGCACCAGTACCAGTCATCGTAATTTGACCACTTTCTAAAACATAGCCACGATCAGCAATCTTCAATGCTTGGTTAGCATTTTGCTCAATGACTAACACAGTCACGCCCTGTTCATTGACAGTCTTGATAATATCAAAAATTTTTTCAATAAATAACGGCGCTAATCCCATTGACGGTTCATCTAGTAGCAATAACTTCGGCTTGGCCATTAGCGCGCGTCCCATTGCTAACATTTGCTGTTCGCCACCAGATAAGGTTGCTGCATCTTGATATACGCCGCTCCTTTAAAATTGGAAATTGGTCGTAAAATCAGCGCGTATTCTGACTTCAAATTAGTGCCTTTATCACGTGTGAAAGCACCTAATTGCAAATTTTCTTGCACTGTCATGCCAGCAAAAACGCGTCTACCTTCTGGTACTTGGGCAATTCCGCTAGACACAATTTTTGCTGAAGCCATCCCTAAAATATCTTGATTTTGAAAATTGATGTGCCCAGAGGTCGGTTTGGTTAAATTTTGAAATAGTTCTCAAGATTGTCGTTTTGCCAGCGCCGTTTGCGCCAATTAACGACACAATTTCATTATCATGCACAGTAAAATTGACATTTTGTACAGCTTTGATTGCGCCATAACTGACATTCAAATTTTCAACAGTTAACAATGCACTCATGTTATCGTTTTCTCCCAAATATGCGCGGATGACATCAGCATTTTGTTGTATTTCTGCCGGTGTCCCGCTTGCCAATAATTTGCCGTATTCCAGCACATACAGTCGCTCACTCACTGCCATGACCAAATTCATATCATGCTCAATTAGAATAATGGTCATCTTAAATTCCTGTTGCACTTGTTTAATAAGACGCGTTAAATCAGCGGTTTCTTGGGGATTCATCCCCGCAGCAGGTTCATCCAAAAACAAGATTTTTGGTTTAGTCGCCAATGCTCGAACAATCTCTAAGCGGCGTTGCTGCCCATACGGTAAGTTAGTGGCTAAAGTATCCTGAACACCCAACATATCAAAAATTGACAATAATTGACGTGCCTCATTTTTTAAAGTCGCTTCATGCTTGTAAAAAGATGGCAGTCGCAATATCGCGTCCCATGTGTGGGCTCGAGTATGCGAATTCATTGCAATCATGACATTTTCCAAAACCGTACGGCTTTCAAATAAACGGATATTTTGGAACGTTCGCGCAATGCCCAATCGTGCTCTTTTAGCTGGTGATTGTTGGTTCACTATGGCTAACTTTTGACCATCAAACAAGGCCACATCGCCCTCGGTTGGCCGATAAACACCGGTCAACAGATTAAATAATGTCGTTTTACCTGCGCCGTTTGGACCAATTAAACCAATTAACTCATTTTCGGAAGCTTTCAATATTGACGTGATCAACTGCTGTGACACCACCAAAGCGAATGCTTAAAATCATGCGTTTTTAGTATGGTCTGTGTCATGTCCATCTCCTTCATCAAATAGCCATTTTTAAAGATAATTCACGACTGCCAAAAATACCTTGCGGTCTGATTAACATCACGACAATTAAGATAACGGAATAAATAACCATACGTAATGAACCAAAATTTTGTAACAACGTGTCTAAAATACCCAAAGCAATAGCCGTAATTACCGTGCCGCTCATTGACCAATCCCGCCAATGACAATGATGATTAAAATCATAATACTTTGCATAAATGCATAGTCTTTAGGCGCAATCGATTGAATAAAACTTGCCCGTAAACTACCAGCCATAGCTGCAAATAATGCACCCAATACAAAGGCGATAACCTTGTATTTTGTCGTATTAATACCTAATGATTCAGCAGCAATTTCATTATCTCGTACTGCAATAATTGCTCTTCCCGGCATACTACGGACAAAATTAACGACAATAATTAGCGTGATAACCGCTAAAATATAGACCAATTGCCAACTAACATACGCGCAATACCAAATATACCGGCTGGTCGTTAGTAATTTTTAAGTTCATTAATGACAATACGAATGATTTCTGCAAATCCTAGCGTTGCAATTGCTAGATAGTCACCACGTAAACGTAAAGTTGGTATCCCAACGATCAAAGCAACAATACCACTCACAGCGATACCAGTTACCATGCCTAAAACAAAGCCCATAACACCGGGCAAAACTCCCATAATCAGCGCCGTTGCATATGCCCAATCGCCATAAATCCGGCGTGGCCTAGCGAAATTGCCCCGATATCCCCAACCAAATTCAAGCCCAATGCCGCAATCACATTGATGCCGATCAACACAATCGTTGTGACGCCATAATGTCCGATTAAGCCAACCATTTGTGCCATGAAAATCAAACAAAGCCCATGGCAGCCATTGCTGCCCACGACAATGTGTATTTAATATGCGTTTGATCCATTACACCTTCTCCCGCTTGTTTTACCCAAAATACCAGTCGGCTTTATCAACAAAATACAATTAACATCGCATACACGATGGCGTCTTTATAAGCAGAAACGAAGTCGCTTGTACCATTGTTTCTAATATACCGATCAACCAGCCACCAACAGACGCTCCGGGAATAATACCGATACCACCCAAAACAGCGGCAACAAAGGCTTTCAACCCCGGTGTCATGCCCATCAAAGGATCGATGCTATTGTAATAAAGTCCAATCAACACAACACCAGCCGCGGCCAATGCTGATCCAATTGCAAAGTAAATGAAATCGTGTGATTAATATTGATACCCATTAAAGTTGCCGCATCAGAGATCTGCTGACACCGCCCGCATTGCCCGACCCATCTTAGTACGTTTGAGACACACATACGTTAGCAATAACATCAACACGATTGATGTTACGGCGATGATAAGTTGAATAATTGGACACTTGAATTCCATAAAAATGGTATTGCACAGTCTTGATAGCTTGCGGAAAGAACGTTGATCAGACCCATATAGGTACGTCATGCCGTTTTCCAGCAAAAATGATATACCAGCGCTGAAATTAGCACCGCTATCCTTGGTGAATGACGTAGTGGCCGATATGCAATATATTCATCAAAACCCCAATCACCGCGCTGATGACATCGCAAAAACCAGGCAATGAAGAAATTTAAGTGTAGCACTTTAATAAAAAATAACCGAAATAGGCGCCCAGCATATAGATATCGCCATGTGCAAAATTAATTAATTTGATAATACCGTAAACCATTGTGTAGCCTAATGCCAATAGTGCGTAACCACTGCCTAGCATCAGTCCGTTGATTACTTGCTGAATGAAAATTGTCATTTTAACCTCAAATTTGATCAACACGTCAACTCTATGTAACGTTTGATTTTACTTCACGACCACAGCAGATGACTCTTACCATCAGTCATACCAACCATCACCATTGACTTCACCGGATTATGGTCTTTGTCAATCGACATTTTCCTGTAACGCCTTCAAAATTCTTCAAATTTGCCAAACCCTTGGTAATCGCCGCCTTACTTGTTGAATTTTCATTTTCAATTGCTGCTTTAATCATGCGAACAGAATCATAGGCCAAGGCTGTAAACTGTGATGGCTCTTGCCATAGGCCTTTTTGTATGCTTTTGCAAATGGCGTTGCCACTTGGTTGCCGGTGCATCGACTGAGAAATGGGCAGCATAATAAACATTGCTTGTATTTTTGTTGCCCGCAATCTCAGCAGTTTTAGGATCACCAATACCATCAGGCCAATAACTGGCACATTAATGCCCATATCGCGCATTTGCTTCAAAATGGCACCCCCTTCAGTATAGTAACCATTGATAAACCACAGCATCAAACTGCTTATCTTTTATTTTGGTCAAAACAGCTTGAAAGTCCTTGCTGCCTTCTTGATAGGATTCAACGTCAACAACCTTGCCTTTATATGCTTTTTTGAACGCAGCTGTAATGCCTGTCCCATAATCTGAGGAATTATCTTGGAAAATAACGACATTCTTGGCTTTCAAATTTTCAGTCGCAAATTGTGCCATCTTTGTGCCCATAAACGAATTCTTATATTGTGCTCGGAAAACATAAGGCTGAACTTTTCCGTTTTTTTTGTATCGTAATATTATCAGCACCAGCTGTTGGTGAAATCATTGGGCGTCTTCCCTTGTGTCGCCACTGGGACGGCTGCTTGAACGCCTGAAGTAATAACAGGACCTACAATTGCACTCACTTTTTCGTTGTTAATCAAGTTACTTGTCACTGACGCTGTTTCAGTGTTATCCGTCTTGGCATCTTTATTGATAATCTTAAATTTATAGCTTTTGCCATTGACCTTGACACCACCATTAGCATTGATTTGCTTAATGGCAAAATTGGCCCATCTTGCTCGGCGCTTTTCCATACGAAGAGGCATACCTGATGTGTCAAATACGCCACCAATTTTAATCACGTTGACGATGATGCTTGATCTGACTGACGATTCATTACCCCATAGCCAATAATGCCGCCAACTGCGACGACAAATACTGCCCCAACAATTACAATTCTTTTCATTTTCCTTCTCCAATTCTCTTCTCTAATTACCTTCTTTTTCGCAAATAAAAAACCCATGAATATCAAAATTCATGGGTTTAGATCGTTAATCATGATAATAGACATACTCATCATTTAACCCCCATGAAAACTGATTACCAGTTAGTCATGAGCGCGAAAAACCTCGTCATGACTTACAGCATGAGGAGGAGAAGGAGGGCTTGAGATGAGATTTGTGTTTGATTCATGTTTTGCATGATGTGTTGCCTCCAATTTCTTAATATTTAATATCATACAAGACACACAAAATCTTGTCAACAACTAATAAAATGAGAAATTTTTCATTCTAAACACGGTCAATCAAGTATGGCTACAAAAACCTACAACAGGTGCCTGCTTATATCTTTTGATTTAGTTAATAATCGTCATTAAAATTGGCACAACAATCAAACTCAAGATCGTCGATTCCGTTACCATAATGGCCGCGTAATCCGCGTCCGCACCGTACAGACTGGCAACTACTGGCGCATTAGTCATCACAGGCATTGCCGACTGCAAAATAAAGACTTGCTTCATCAAGATTGGTACATCAGCTTTCCACAACAATAAAAACATCACCATTGGCGCTAAAATAAAGCGCCCGAACAAAATGCCAAGACTGTATTTATTCACTTTTAGATTACGTAATCCAGCACGTTGCACGGCTATACCAATGAAAAACATTGATAATGGTACCGTTAAACTACCTACGTTATTGTAAATCAGAGGCAATAAACGTGGGTAATTGAATTCGAAAAACAACCAGCAAAACACCTAGCACAAATCCCAACAACGGTGGTGAAAATACTTTTGCTAGGGTTGTTTTGATATCAAAACGCCACTCTCCTTCACCATCTCGTTGAATTAAATAAGTGCCCAGTGTCCAAAAGAAAGTCGTGTTAATCATGTAGTAAACCAACACATACGGCAAACTTTTAGTGCCAAACAACGCCATGTTGATTGGTAGCCCAACAAACACCGTGTTTGAATTAAAAAACATGGACTGAAACAAACCACGTCTGTTTTTACGAATTGCTAATACCCGTGCAAATGCCACCGAAATTGCAAATAAGACCAACATTGAAATGATTGGAAATTTAATATCTGGTAGCAAGCGCCCTAACTCATCTTTAGTGAAATCTTGCGTAATGGTATTAACCATGTACATTGGCAAAGCCACTTGTGTGACAATCCGTGCAATGATTTGTCCACTTTTGTCGGTAAACCACTTAGCACTTGCCAAGGAATAGCCAATGGCAATCATCACTAAAATGACTAAAACACCCTGTATACTTTGAAAAAAAAACAGCCAAAACATCGCCTCTTTAAAATGTGAGATTTAAATTAAAAACATTCACATGTTATCATATCATTTACCGCTATGATTTTCATCTGAAATTTTTAAATTCTGTGAAACATAGAGCTGTTTCTATGCAAATAAAAAACCTACCAGCAAACTAGTAGGTCTCACAATTGTCCTAATTTTTGTCATTGTAATAAGTAATAACGCGTTCATTAATCTCTTGAATCTCACGGTAATTATCTGGATAATGGTCGTGTAATACTGCTTTATCTTCTGCTGAAATTGCCACAGGCTCAGTCAACACAAGCCATTGAATATCATGACGAAGTGGTGGTGTTGTTAGTGAGCCAACATAGTGGAAATAACTATGGTTATCTGGCAACAAACGCAGCAATGTTACCGCATTGACCTGATTATCATAGATATTTTTAACTGCACCAGTTTTCTCATTGGCACTAACATCCCCAAAACTAGCCACTACTAAAGTTTGGTCCCCATGTTGGAAAACAAAATGTGTTTCCACATCATGTCGTTGGCCATTAACCAAGTGTTCTGCCCCATCATGAAAGTGAAAGCGTTCAAGTTCCCAAATTTGATCATCAAGGCGTAACTGCCCATGAACTAGGAATTGCTCACCTATTTCACGATCATCGTATTGCACCTCATCTTGGAAAGAAATTGCAAATTTCCCAGTTTCTTGAGGTTGAACCGACTGCGTCGCAATGTCGATTGGTGACTGATAAGCTGTATCATCTGGCTGACGCCAATTTTCTTGTTCTGTATAATCTAAATGCCGCATGTCATTCTCCTTTGCACTATTCTACCATTAAAAGTTTTATTCTCTTACCAAAAATTAGGGGCATTTTTTATAATAATGTCCCCTTACTTTTGCCTATTTTTTCACATGCATCAACACATTTTTTCTGGAAAATATTTAAAATTTAAGTTTCTTAAACTTTCCTTTACATTCACAGGCTTATCCATATTTATCCCCTAGGCTGTTGATTAGCAAGGGTTTAGCATTTTTTATAAACAACGGTCTACACAAGTTATCCACATATCCACAAGTTGTGCACGTTAACATGTGGATAATGTGGATAACCAACCTCAAATATTGTCTTTTCACACGTTTTGCTGTGTATAATCATGTTGATGTGTGGATAACCCACACATTTGTTCGTCTCATTGTCCACATTCACCCCTTTTGGTTGTCCACAACTGTTGATATTCTCTAAAGTTGTCGTTACCCTGTGGAAAACTCGTTTTCTTATTGTTATAATTATCTTTGCTACTGCTTCTAAACTTTTAGAAACACAGTCAGTTCAATCCATGATCGACGCTAAATCTAATCAGTGTCTGATCGTCATTTTTGACTTGAACGCTTTTAGGAGAGAGATACGTGACTAAACCAATCACAAAAGAAGAACTGTGGTCCAAAGTCCAAGCTGAATTTTTCACAAAACTCGGTCGTGTGACTTTTTCTACCTATATAGAACCACTCAAACCAGTAACACTGGAAGATACTAGTCTGACGCTAGCTGTCCCAAGCGACATGGCGCAAGATATCATCGATCAATGGGATCGCGAATACTCAATGGATTTTGTCCAATTTGCCATGACCATTGCTGATGGTTTTATCAAGCCAGACCTTCAAATTGCCCAACCAAAAATGACAGCTGCTGCACCAACGCTTGACAACTTGCCGTTTACACGGGAATCAGATTTAAATCCTGACTTTACATTTGAAAAATTCGTCATTGGTTCAGGTAATGAAAATGCTTACGCTGTGGCGCGTGCAGTCGCTGATGAACCGGGACAAGTCTACAATCCTTATTTGATTTACGGTGGTGTTGGACTAGGGAAAACCCACTTGATGCAAGCCATTGGTAACGCTTATGCCGCTTCCACGCCGTCAGCACACATCAAATATGCCACTGCTGAAGATTTCTTGAATGATTTCACCGAATCTTTGCGAGCTGGTGATGGGGCAACTGCCGCTTTTAAACAAGAATATCGTTCTGTTGATTTATTATTAGTCGATGATATTCAATTCTGGTCAGGAAAAGAGAAGGTTCAAGAAGAATTCTTCAATACTTTCAATGTCCTCACCAAAAATGGTAAACAAATCGTTATGACTTCTGATAAGCTACCAACGGAAATAGTCGATTTGCAAACGCGATTAACATCACGATTTGAAGCGGGTATTATGATGGACATTCAAAAGCCTGATTTGCCAACGCGTGTTGCCATTTTGCAAAACTTGTCTGAATCAGATGGCCTGACAATTCCAAATGATGTTTTGGAATTAATCGCTGAAAAGATTGACTCCAACGTCCGAAGTTTGGAAGGGGCGTTTCATAAATTTGAAGCCAGTCTACGCTATATGAACAAGCAGCAACAAAGGAAACGGCACAACAAATCTTAGGTGACCTGAACATTAATCAAGGATTCAAAATTACAGTTGAGAGAATACAGCAAGTGGTAGCTGATTACTACATGCAAACGATTGATGATCTCAAAAGTTCAAGTCGCAAGAAGGATTTGGTCACGGCCCGACACGTTGCCATGTATCTCACGCGAACATTGACTAATGAAAGTTTGCCAGATATTGGTCGCGCGTTTGGTGGCCGCGATCATTCTAGTGTGCTACATGCCACCACAAAAATTACCGAAAAGTCAGAAAGTGATCCACGCACAAAAGAGATGCTTGATGCACTAACTGACGAAATTAAAAACGGCAAATAACACATTTATCGTGATATAGTGGCAATAGGAGAGGCGAGAGTCTGTGTGAATAACTGGTAATAAATAGCCAAGTTTTCCAACAGGTTTGTGAACAACTAGTTGCTTACATGTCTTTATTCACATCCCAGTTTTCCACAACTTCCACACCCCTTATTATTACTACTAGATCTTTTATCTTTATTAAGAACATATTGCTGGTATATTGGTGTTAAGTAAAAAGGAGCCTATTTATGCAATTTACAATTAATCGACAAGCATTTATTAAAGCCTTAAATGATGTGTCACGTGCTATTTCATCACGGACAACGATTCCTATTTTGACAAATATCAAATTGGTTTTAAATGATGAGGAATTGATTCTTACTGGATCTAATGCAGATATTTCAATTGAAACAACGATTCCACAATCAGATACAAGTGTACAACTCGTCATTACGCAACCCGGTGGGATTACATTGCCAGCAACTTTTTTCACAAATATCGTTAAACGATTACCTGCTGACAATATGACATTAGCCATTGATGGCCTACGGGCTGCTATTACCTCAGGCGCTTCAGCCTTTACAATTAATGGTCAAGATGTTCAAAACTATCCACAATTACCTGAAATGGAAGACGTTCAAAGTTTGAGTGTTTCAGCAGCGCAATTAGTTGATATTATTTCCCAAACAAAAATATCAGCTTCAACACAAGAGAGTCGGCCAATTTTAACAGGTATTCACTTACAACTGACTGGGAATAGTGTGAAAGCAGTGACAACTGACTCTCACCGTTTGTCACAACGAATCGTGACATTAACAGGTACGGATGCCGATGTTGATGCCGATGTGATTATTCCGGCTAAAGCGTTTAATGAATTGCAATCACTATTAGAAGGTCAAGATCGTGTCGATATTAAATTAGCCGCAAATCAGGCTGTATTTGATTTGGGGCACACAACATTTTATACCCGCTTATTAGAGGGTAATTATCCAGAAACAGACCGCTTGATTCCCACAGAAAGTACAACAGCCATTACGATTGAAGCTAGCGCATTATTAGGTGCTATTGATCGTGCTAGTTTGCTGAGTCACGAAAGTCGTAACAACGTTGTCCAACTATCGCTGAAAAATGGTGCGGCTGTTTTGACTGGCAATTCTCAAGAAGTAGGGCAAGTTAAAGAAGAGTTGGGCGCACAGACAATTGATGGGGATGATTTAGAAATTTCGTTTAACCCTGATTATGTCCGTGACGCGTTACGTGTCTTTAATGGTAAAAGTGTTGATGTTAAGTTCACAAGTAACTTGCGTCCTTTCACTTTGACACCTGCCGGTGAAACTGATAATAAACAACTGCAACTGATTACACCAGTTCGAACATTTTAATCGCATCCAATCAGACAACCCTTAAAAACTTAAAATTAACCGTTTAAAGCAGAATAAACCACTTACACACAAACGGTCTAAAATCGCTTATATGCAATTTTAGACCGTTTTTTTGAGACTTTGACCTTAAAAAATGGTATAATACTACATGTAACTACTGTGAAGAAAGCGTGCGCCACATTGACAACAACCGTACATATAACAACTGAATTTATCACGTTGACGCAACTCCTAAAAGAAGAAAATATCATTTCTTCGGGTGGTCAAGCCAAATACTATTTGATGGATCATCCGGTTTTGCTTAACGGCGAGCCAGAAAATCGACGTGGTAAAAAGCTCTACGATCATGATGAAATTGAGATTGAAGGTGAGCGTTACCTTATTGAGTTGGCTGAAAATGTCGACGAACTAATCGCTGAGGCGGACGCACAAAAAGCAGCGCGCGCAGTCAATGCTAAAAAAACCATTCGAGATGATCGTATCAAAGCGCAGAAAGCGGCTGCCGCCAAAGCACGTAAAGAAGCCCGCTTTGCAGATATGCGCCGAAAAAATCAAACACGTTCAGGCGGATTTGGTCGACCAAAACGCAATAATCCAAAGGGACCATCTTCATGGAACTCGAGTCGCTAACCCTTAAAAACTATCGTAATTACGGTGATTTGACACTTGAATTTAGTGATGGGGTCAATGTGTTTTTAGGTGAAAATGCGCAAGGCAAAACGAACTTACTAGAAAGTATTTATGTTCTGGCTTTGGCACGATCGCATCGAACCAGTAGTGACAAAGACTTAATTCAGTGGTCTGAAAAGGAAGCAACAATTAGTGGTCGCGTGAAGCGCGCCATTAGTGACACGCCACTCTCATTAAACTTTTCAAATAAAGGCAAAAAAGCGCGCGTTAATCATTTAGAACAAAGCAAGCTTTCACAATACATTGGACAACTCAATGTGATTTTGTTTGCACCCGAAGATTTGGAGTTAGTAAAGGGCGCACCGAGTGTTCGTCGTCGATTTATTGACATGGAGTTTGGTCAGATGAACCCGCTTTATCTGTATAATACGACACAGTATAAGCGTATTTTAAAAGAGCGAAATGCTTATTTAAAACGTTTGCAACTGAAACAAACAGCGGACACCGTCTTTTTAGATGTTTTGTCAGAGCAACTTGTCAATGTTGGCGCGCAAATTTTACTAGCACGTGAGTCGTTTTTTAAAGAAATTAGAACAAGCTGCGCAACCAATTCATGCTGAAATATCAGATCAAAGAGAAACGTTGCATCTTGTTTATAATAGTTCAGTTAATTTTGATGAAAAGGATGATTTGGCTGGCGTTACAGCAGCCTTTGAAGCGGCGCTACTGAAACAACGTGCTCGTGAAATTATGATGGGGTCAACACTCTTAGGACCGCATCGCGATGATTTACAATTTATTGTCAATGACAATGATGTCGCTGTCTTTGGCTCGCAGGGGCAACAACGAACGACGGCATTGGCAGTCAAGTTAGCTGAAATTGATTTGATGCAACAAGAAACAGGGGAATATCCCGTGTTATTGGCTAGATGATGTGCTCAGTGAACTTGATGCGAATCGGCAAACCCACCTTTTGTTGGCGATCCAAGATAAAGTGCAAACTTTTATCACGGCGCCATCGTTAACTGATGTGGCACGACAACTGATTCACACGCCTAAAGTGTTTCACGTGAAACATGGTGGAATCACCTTAGAAACGGAAAATTAAAAAGGAGAATGTGTTCGCAGATTATATCTGTTCACACGCTAATAATATGGCAGAGAATATCGAAAATGAAGCATTGGAGAACATTGATGGCATCGTAACCGATGATACTGAAATCCGTCAAGCAAGCACCGTTCATGCAGCAGCAGGCGCTTACAATGCTGATCAGATTCAAGTTTTGGAAGGATTGGAAGCTGTCCGCAAACGCCCTGGCATGTACATTGGTACGACCACAGCGCAAGGCTTGCACCATTTGGTATGGGAAATTGTTGATAACGGGATTGATGAGGCATTAGCAGGGTTTGCGTCACATATTACGGTCACAATCGAAAAGGATAACTCAATCACGGTAACCGATGACGGTCGTGGTATTCCTGTCGACATTCAAACTAAAACGGGTAAGCCAGCTCTTGAAACTGTCTTTACGGTATTACACGCCGGTGGAAAATTTGGCGGTGGCGGTTATAAAGTATCTGGTGGATTACATGGTGTTGGTGCTTCTGTTGTCAATGCCTTGTCAACGGATTTGGACGTTAGAGTTGTTCGTGATAATACTGTTTATTACATGGATTTCAAAGTGGGACGTGTCAATACGCCGATGAAGCAATTGACTGAAAAGCCCACTATTGAGCGTGGCACAATTGTTCATTTTAAGCCAGATGCAGATATTTTCCGTGAAACAACAGTTTATAACTACAACACATTACTAACACGTGTGCGCGAATTGGCCTTTTTGAATAAAGGTTTGCGTATTTCAATTACAGATAATCGACCTGAAGAAGCTGTTTCTGAAAGCTTTCATTTTGAAGGTGGAATTAAAGAATACGTCAGCTATTTGAATAAGGACAAGACTGCTATTTTCTCTGAACCTGTTTACGTTGAGGGTGAGGAAAATGGCATTGTAGTGGAAGCTGCCTTACAGTACACTACCGATATTAAAGACAATCTGCGGACGTTTACTAACAATATCAATACCTATGAAGGTGGGACGCACGAAAACTGGCTTTAAAACAGCCTTAACACGTGTAATCAATGATTACGCTCGTAAAAATGGTCAGCTCAAAGATAATGCAGAAAGTTTGACAGGGGAAGATGTGCGCGAAGGCATGACTGCTATCGTGTCAATCAAGCACCCAGATCCACAATTTGAAGGACAAACAAAACTAAATTAGGTAACTCGATGCACGTCAAGCAACGGATCGGATGTTTTCAGAACGTTTAGTCGTTTATGATGGAAAATCCAGCAGTTGCCAAGCAAATTGTTGAAAAAGGTGTCTTAGCCCAAAAAGCACGATTGGCTGCCAAGCGTGCACGCGAAATGACACGCAAACAATCTGGTTTGGAAATTGGTAATTTGCCAGGTAAACTAGCTGATAATACCTCAAATGACCCTGAAATTTCAGAATTATTTATTGTTGAGGGTGATTCAGCCGGTGGTTCGGCTAAGCAAGGACGTAACCGTTTGACGCAAGCTATTTTGCCAATTCGAGGCAAAATTTTAAATGTTGGGAAAGCCTCAATTGGATCGGGTGTTAGCCAACGAAGAAATTCGATCATTGTTTACAGCAATGGGAACTGGATTTGGTGATGACTTTAATGTTGAAAAAAGCCATTTCATCAAAAAGTCATTATTATGACAGATGCCGATGTCGATGGCGCCCATATTCGAACACTATTGTTAACGCTATTTTATCGTTATATGCGCGCGCTTGTTGACGCTGGTTATATTTATATTGCGCAGCCACCGCTTAAGGTGTTGCCTTAGGCAATAATAAATCAATGACGTACATTGATTCTGATGAAGAACTTGAAGACTATTTGTCACAATTACCATCCAATATTAAACCAAAAGTTCAACGTTATAAGGGACTAGGGGAAATGGATTATGATCAACTAGCAGATACAACCATGGATCCGCAGAACCGTCGTTTGTTACGAGTTGACCCAACTGATGCTGAGGAAGCCGAAGCAGTTATTGATATGTTAATGGGTGGGGATGTACCGCCACGTCGTAAGTTTATTGAAGACAATGCTGTCTTTGTTGAGAACTTGGATATTTAATAATTGCCATCCAGATGATTTACGTAATGTAATATCATTCAAAATACTTACAAGGAGTTAAGCAGCATGTCTGAATCAAATGATAGTCGCATTAAAAATGCGAATTTGTCAGAACAAATGAAAACATCATTCTTGTCATACGCCATGTCAGTTATCGTGGCGCGTGCCTTGCCAGATGTTCGTGATGGCATGAAGCCGGTTCACCGTCGTATTTTATATTCGATGATTGAACAAGGTAACACGCCAGATAAACCACACAAAAAATCAGCGCGTATCGTCGGTGATGTCATGGGTAAGTACCATCCGCACGGTGATTCAGCTATTTATGAATCAATGGTTCGTATGGCACAACCATTCTCATATCGACACATGTTAATTGATGGTCATGGTAACTTCGGCTCTGTGGATGGCGATGGCGCTGCTGCTATGCGTTATACCGAAGCACGATTAAGTAAAGTTGCCATGGAAATGGTCCGGATCTGAATAAAGATACGGTCAACTTTGTGCCCAACTATGATGGTGAAGAGCGGGAGCCTGAAGTCTTGCCAGCGCGTTTTCCTAACTTATTGGTTAACGGTGCTACTGGTATCGCGGTCGGTATGACTACCAATATTCCGACTCATAATCTTGGGGAAGTTATTTCGGCACTTCATATTTTGATGAAAAAGCCTGAAGCGACGACTGCAGATTTGATGGAGGCATTGCCCGGGCCTGATTTTCCAACAGGCGGTATTGTTATGGGAAAGTCTGGTATTCGTCGTGCCTATGAAACAGGCCGCGGTACTGTGACTGTTCGTGCTAAAGTTGACATTGAACCAACAAAAAACGGCAAAGAGCAAATTATCGTGACTGAATTGCCCTATGCAGTCAATAAAGCACGTTTGATTGAGCGCATTTCTGAACTCGCTCGTGAGAAGAAAATTGACGGCATCACTGGAATTCGAGATGAATCAGACCGTGAAGGACTGAGAATTTCTATTGACGTCCGTCGCGATGCTTCAGCCAGCGTTATTTTATAAATAATTTGTACAAGCAAACCTTATTGCAGACTAGCTTTAGCTTCAATATGTTAGCGATTGATCATGGCGCACCAAAAACAATGAGTTTGAAAGAAATTCTTGTTGCTTATTTAGCGCATCAGCGTGAAGTCATTCGTCGCCGTACTGCCTTTGATTTGCAAAAAGCGCAAGCACGTGCTCATATTTTAGAAGGTTTACGCATTGCGTTGGATCATATTGATGCTATTATCAGTATTATCCGTGCGTCAGCTACTTCTGAAAATCGCGAAAACACGATTGAATTGCTGATTATTCGTTATCTGACAAACAGGCACAGCCATTTTGGATATGCGTCTGGTTCGTCTGACAGGTTTGGAACGCGACAAAATTGGGATGAATATCCAAAAACTTGTTGCACTAATTGCTGATTTGAAGGATATTTTGGCACATGAAGAACGCGTGGATCAAATTATTTATGATGAGTTATTAGAAATTCAAGACTAAATTCGGTGATGCGCGACGTACCGAACTACAAGTCGGCGATGTGATGAGCATTGAAGATGAGGACCTCATTGAAGAAGAAGATGTCATTGTGACATTGACAAACAGTGGTTATATCAAGCGTGTGCCAACTGCTGAATTCAAAGCACAAAATCGTGGTGGTCGCGGCGTGCAAGGCATGAACGTCCATGATGAAGATTTCGTTGAACAAATGGTTGCCACATCAACGCATGATACACTGTTGTTCTTTACCAACAAAGGAAAGGTCTATCGTATGAAGGGATATGAAGTCCTGAGTATGGGCGCCAAGCCAAAGGAATTCCGTTGTGAATCTTTTGAATTTTGAAGGTGACGAAAAATTCAAACAGTGGTCAATGTTCGTGGCGAAGCCAGTGAAAGTAAAGATTATCTATTCTTTGTTACACGCTTAGGTGTTGTTAAGCGTACGGCAGTGAGCGAATTTTTCAAATATTCGTACTAATGGTCTAAAAGCTGTCACGTTACATGATGATGATGAAGTGCTTTCTGTTGAAATTACTGATGGAACACAAAATATTATTATTGCAACGCACAATGGCTATTCAGTTAGTTTGCGAGGCGGATGTTTCGCGTCATGGGTCGTTCCGCTGCGGGTGTGCGTGGTATTCGTTTGCGTGAAGGTGACTGGGTAATTGGTTCTGATGTCTTACACGATAATGATAACGTGTTGGTGATTACTGAAAAAGGTTATGGTAAACAAACACCTGTTAGCGAGTATCCCATTAAAGGTCGTGGTGGTAAAGGTATCAAAACGGCTAATATTACAGAGAAAAATGGGCTTTGGCCGGTATGATAATTGTCAATGGACAAGAAGACATTATGGTGACGACTACCCAA
>JAGSPU010001191.1:0-16785 GCA_019321725.1 Paulownia fortunei
GTCTCATAGCTATGTATGGTTTCGGGACTTCATCTAAAACAATGAATAATACATAAAGATGAAGAAATTGCCTTGTTCATTAGTGTTGAATTGAATAAGATTGTTTTACAAGAGTTTAATAAATAGCCAATCTAATTTTCTTGTTGGACACTACTCTTAACATATAAGTCATATTGTGGGTTAAGTTTGTATGTTACACCCCAAAGTTTGGTTCAGGACGAAATAATTTTCTACTTAAAAATATCAGTACATAAAATCATCTTATTCACTGTAGTGTGTCGCACCAGAATAATTCATTTTTTTTCCTTTTCTGATTTATTTCCATGATTTTTCTCTTTCCATTGCTCTTCCCTTTCTCTTGATTTGTCTTTCTCTTAGTTTTTCCTTTTTTTTTTTTAAATTTTAAATGCTTTGGTTGTTGTCTTGTTCTTATGTGGATTATTCAAATTCTTTTGTCTTCGAGCCTTGCATTAATTTGCTTTTCTTTATTTTTTCTTTGCACGCTTCTCCTTTCCGGTTGTTTCCTTCAAATCCTGATTTCATTTTAGACATGCCATATATTGCTTGCCAAATGTTTTTATAATTGAACTCGGTACTCAAATGTACCTTAATTTTTCGCTACAGCTGAAGTTAAATTTTTCCCCTGTTATTATTATTCATTCATTATAACCTGTATCATGAAGTTCTTTTTATGGATAAAATCTGCTTTCTTAAAGTGATTGGTGTTCTTCAAGATAGTTAATGAGATTCAAATGATTACAAAAATCTAATGTTTGATTGTGTGGATGCATTTATGTGCGTATCTTTATATGTAAATTGCATGAATTGGTTGTGAGAAGATTGAAATGGAGTGTAATGACGCAATCACTTGTTGAATTAACAACCTTTTGAAATTTACAAATCTTACTCTTCACATTTTAGTAATATAATGCATTTTCAATTTTCAGGTTTGTGCATAGTTATCAGAGCTATCTATGGAACCATGCAGCAAGTATGAGAATACAAAAATATGGTATGTAGCCTTAAGGTTTTCCTGTCCCTCTTTTGACCCAAAACGAAATAAGCTTTTCTTGGTTTTCAGCTGAAAGCTTTTTGAGTCATTAAAGTTCATGTGAAAGTATTGTTTGTAAATATTGACTTCATGAATCATAATGGACCATCTAATGATTGGTTTTTAATAATCTTCCAGAAATAATAAAATTCTAAGGAAACTTGGGATTTGTTTGGTGTTATTTCTGGTTGGTTTGAGGAAAGTATTTTGAGAGAATGTATTTTGGTTGTGAGAGTGGTGAATGTGTGGAGAATGAAAACGTGTTTGGATGTTTATTGGAAAGAAATGATGTGATGTATTTGGGAATATGTTTTTTTTGTAGATGTCTTGTCAATGTTGTTTTGTTGTAATTAGTGGGAATATAGTAGGGTATATGATTATTTGAATATTGTAATAGACGATTGATAATTTTGGGAAATTAAAATACCATTTTTAGAAAATACAAGTGGCAAATGCGTTTTCGTTTCCAGAGAAGGAAAAGGCAATTCTGGAAATGAAACCAAACAAAGCCTTGAATTCCAAGCCCCGATATGATTATTTCGTGTACGCAATAATATATTTGTTTCTGTGAACTCCAGAATATTAATTATGAGAGGAACTATTCCAATACAATAATGTCTCTGTATGTGTGCACACGTGTGTCTTGGTAAAAAAGAATGACAAACGGCATAGCTAGCGTAAGAGGGCGCCCATCACTATGGGGTTTGGAGAGGGGAACTTGTATAGAGCATCATCCTGTTTGAGAGAGAGACTGTTCATGGATTTGAACCTATGACCTCCAAGTCTCAATGAAGTAACCTTTATTCTTACTCCTAAGCTTGCATACATGTCTATTTATCTATATATTTTACATTGACAGGTCATTTCATCTTATCAGCACACTTCACAAATCATTTTAAAAAATCCGAGGCCATGCTGTTTTTTTATGTCTGTAGCAAGATAGTGGAAAATTCATTGCTATATGAAGGGTTTTAAAATCTGATTATAACGAATAGTAATCAATTCAGGGCTTCTGTGGTGTGTGTGTGTTACTAACCTACATTTGTTTGACGAGAATTTTGAAGAAGTAATATCAAATTAAGCATTGAAATTTCAAATGCAAAAGTCAGTGTTACTGAGAATGTTACTTCGGTCTCCAAAATGATTGAAACATTGTTCGTTGTGATGAGGCTAAAGTTGGAGATGGTGGCTTCACAAGAAACTTAGGAATTGTTAATTACAAAATGCACGTGGCTATTCTCACATTTATTTCAGGAAATTTCAGGAAAGCTCAGATAGTTACTAGTTCATGAAACACAGTAAAAAAATGTGTTCCATTATATGTATGATTCCTTATTTTGGTTTTCTTTTGAAGAAGAAAGGTACATGCTTTGCTTCTGAAAAAAAAAAATAAAAAAATGTGTTGGTATGAGTGTCATTTACAGCACACAAACATAAGTCCTTTTGAGCAAACAACCTCATAGAATTTCACGCATTAATTTCTCTGTTTTAATCAATGAACTTTCAATTTTTGAATGTTAATACTTGTCGGAGGGACAAATTTACCTGAGATTTGACTTCTTAGTTCTTCTAATGCTATCAGTAAATAATGTAGGGGTTCACCAGGTTGTGTTGGGTGATTTGGTTTACTGCAAAGAACAAGAGACTCAGAAAGAAATGTCATCCTCTCATTTGGAGTGCGAAGATGGCAGTGGCAATGACACAGAAGTTGATTGCCATCTAGACAACATATCTATCACTGATCTTTCTGAAGTAAGAAACATGTTGGTGAAGGTAATGTTCTCTGGAGTTTATATAAACCATCTTTTTCTATGAGATTTTCAGACGGAAATTAAGGAACAAGACTTCATATACTTTACATCAGTTGAAATCTCATTTGTTTAATTTTTTTTAACCTGTTCAGCATCAGTGGTGCCTTTTTGTTATATCTCACACTCTAAATTGAGCTTATGTGAACTATTTTCCTATGAATGATTTTGGTTTAGACTTGAACTAAATAGTGTGAGAAGACAAACAGGGATAGCCTAGAAAGTGAATTTTGTAACAAAAAGCAGTTTACAATCAATTTTATTCTCAAGTCATACACCATCGACATGTACCAACTAAAAGTACTAAACAGGCACATAGAAAAAGACAATTTACAGCTTCCTTTGTTTAAGTACTCATCCAACTTATTATCATTTGTTATAACTGCATCATCTGCTCTCTCCCAAGAACAAGATGTTGCATTTTGGGGCCTGTGAACAACAAACGATGATTATACTAAAGGTTTATTTATCTCTAAATTCAATAATAACCTAATGCAGTATTTGAAGCTAAAAATGGAATAAAAAAATTAAAAGAGTACTGTACTTTGGATTAGGTACTGCAAACACATGTGAGTCGAGAATTGGTGCTCTGATTTGGAGCTGATTTACTTTTTTGTCCAGAAAGGGTTGCATTTCGAAAAATCAGTATAAACTGTATACTTAACGACATCCCATCCATATGTCAATGATGTAGTTTTTCTGGTGATCAACTTGCTAAATATAGACTTTTAAGCTGACAGACACAGTTCATGCTTGGTCTGATATAGTTTTAAGAGAACCATGGGCTATTCCTAGTGATTAATATCATGACTGGCTTTCAATTTGGATCTATATCTTACCTATCATCATGACAGAGAAACTGTGCTAAGTCCTTCTTATGGACAGGTAATCAGTCAGGAGGATATAGTTGCAGAAAAGTATAAGATCGATGATATTGTCCTTCCATTACCTGGGTAAAATTTAACTGGAGCCTAGACATCTTTAATGCTCCGTTTCTCAATCCCATACACATTCCCCAATTAAAGAGTGCAATGTCTAGCTGCCTTTAGCTTCTTTAACACAACTCTTGTGGCAGGTCGAGGATAACTTATCCATTGAATGATATTGGGAAAATCTATCATGACTTAGCAAAAAAGGTGATGTTTTTTACTATTAATCCATCTAATACCTATATTGGTGTTCGTACATGGATGCACTGTTTTTTTATAGGCCAGCCTGATGTGAGATGAAAATATGACAAAAACCTTTCGCTTCTTGCTTATTTCCAGTTTTGAGCTTTATGGTTATTGTAAGAATTCTTTAATAGCCCATAAAAAAATGCTCATGGACCTCATGATATATCAGAGAATAATAAATTATTTTAGGATAAGACTTTAGAGTGATTGTTGTGTGAAACCTTGATGCATGAAGCCACAGATTAAATCTAGATGTAGCACACTCAAAGAAATATTATTAAATAGACTACCATAAAAATTATACAAGTTCAGAATGTCTAGAATCTCCAGTAACATAAATATTTCATATATAGTATGTAATTATGCTAATTCTTGAAGTCAAAACATGTTCATGCAAAACAAATTCAGTTACAGTTTTGAAATTTATAAACACTAGTTCACAAGATAATGCTATAAAACCAACAATTTGCCGAAAATGTCAATGGAAATTCCTTTTTGTCAAATGTCATCTCTTATCTCCCACAATTGCCAAGTCAGCCAAGTATTTAAAAAATGTTCGGTGAGGAGTGAGCTATCATACTTGGTAAAAATGTAGTAATACTCTTCTATCAGATCAACTATCACTCAATGTATCATGACAGTATTTATATGATGTATCATGACAGTATTTATATGCCGCATCAGAAAAACCGTGGATGTAAAAATCAAGGTGAGACACTATGGATGAGGCAAGTTAATGAAAAGGCCGAGTAATCTTCAACCTCTGCTAGGAGGAATGAAATAGTTGAGCCACCTGTTAAGGGGAAGGAAAAATGGATCCTTAACCAGAGGAATTACGTGGATGAATATGAAAAAGTACAAATACCATTTAAGCTTAACATTTTTATATCTAAAAAATCTTATGTCATTTAAAAATCCCCATAATGCTTATAATGACATTTATGCCTTTTTCATACCTAAGAGTAATACTTTTGTTTAGCCATGAAACTTTCATACATTGCTTGTGGATTACTCTTATTTGTATCCTGTTCAAATTCACAGAAAAAAAACTGTCCTCTCTCTCTCTCTCTCGCTTCTGTTAACTTCTCACATTTGTAGATGTGTGTACTTGTCAGGATGGTATCAGCTTGACAGAGAGTGCACATAATTCCAAGTGAGTTGTTGACATTATCCTTAAAGTGTCGAACTTCATTTAAATTATGTTTCTAGAAAGTGTACGAGGTCTGTTGGACTTAAATAAGGGGTAAGAATGGTTTCGCAAAAAGCAGGGTATTGATACACAAAGGTCTGTTGGACATGATAAAATGGGCACAAAATTTAAACCCACCTCGGTGAGGATATAGGGGAAGAGAGCGGATTTTAAAGCTAGGTATTTTGATGTACTTTCAAACTCATGCCAAATGTTTTTGATGTCGGCATTATACTCTCTTCTTATGTTATTTAAGGCAAAATAGTGAGTTGCCTCACAGATCAGCTGGATTGTTATTTAAGGCAAAACAGTGAGTTACGTCTACTGATGCTTTTTCATCCTTTCTAAAATCTACCAAGCTACAAACTGAAATCCTTCATCTCCCCAAATACTTGCCCGATTTTAGAATCTTCTCTCTAATGGCTAGTTACTCCACATTTCCTTACACGGCCATTGTCCCATGTGCTTGCTTTTATCTTATTGATAATTGTTAGTGCTGTTGCAAGCATGCCTTCATCTTATGACAATGGCTGCTGCTCGTAGGGAATTTTCATTAACCAACATGACTGGAGCATATAGGCGGGTGTTTCAAAAGCCTAAGGACTTTGAGTGGTATGCTCGACTCTTTTCTATTGTCCCTTCTAATTCGCTTTATTGAATGTTGTTCATCTTGAATCTTGGAACTTTATTATGCTTACTCTTCAGGGAATTGCTCAACTACAAAGATATAAATATACCACTGGCAGAGACAGATTGGGACATTATTGCAAAGTCAAGTGCAGCTACATTTGTTAGAGACTCACACAATAAGGAACAAATCAAACTTCAAAATGGTTGGAGGTCGAAGGCAGATAATTTCGACAATGAGATCGAGCTGTCAGCAGGTACTGGAGAAACTAAAAGTGATAGAGATGACGGTATTCAAATAGAGGAATCTCTAGGTGCCATTAAGACACAGGAAAGCCAGATGGCTCTCAAGTTGAGCTTTACCCTCCCAGCTTCTTGTTACGCAACTATGGCCATAAGGGAGCTGCTGAAGACATCAACCTCTGTATGCATCTAATACTAAACTTGCTTATCTCTGTATCAACTTCTTTGCATCAGCTAAAGTACTGTCTATAAAATGCAAAGTATAGAGTAGATGATACCATAGTGTTCAAAACTCAGAATATGTGATTGCTTGCTGGAATTTTTCATAGTTATTAAATTTATCAAATATCTGCCAAAATATCTGGAACATGAAATTATATATTTAGGTTTATTTGCTTGAAGCTATTGTGGGCTGTTTTCTATCTGTGTATGTATATCTGTAGGTACTATAAACCATATAGGGAAAGTAGCAGCTCGTCTTCAGATTTGCTTGACCCTAGTTTATTTTAGAAGGTCTATCCCAAATTATTTGATGGCATTCACATTTAACTCATTTTATTCGACACTTTCATATTAAATCTACCATTGGTTAGTGTGATTATTGCAAAGCAACCAATTTTTTGTACTTCTAGGGGATGCTGGAATGATGACTTACCCCTTCTTTGCTGAGCAGGTTGCCTTCCACAAGGCATTAAATTAATAAGCACGACCTTAGAACATTGGAGAAAATTTGTTCTTTTCTTGATGGGAGGTGCCTCAACTTATAATACTGGGCCAAGTGTAAGGTGATCATCATGCCTTCATTACTGTTATGCATCAGAAATGTCAACTGGTGAGATGTTTCATTCTTGTTTCTCCACAGGAAAGCGAGATGATGATCATCGCAATGAACCACTTGGAATCCTGTTTAATTTCCCCGTGTATACATCTGGTGTGAGTTTCACGGAAGGTATAACCACCTATTACCCATATGTTCCTGCCCCTGGAACATGATATGGACTGGAAATCGGGCAGATAGTAAATCTGGTCAATTGTTTTTCATGATTTGGGTAAACCATTTAATCCTGTTCAACTGTGCTCTTGTGTAGTTGCTTCTCAAGTTAGTATTTATTATGGATCCATGTGGAACAGTTGTAAACTATCTCGTTGAATGTGCATTCTCCCTTGGTTGCAGGGATTATTGTTTATTTTATCTCATCTGGTAACTTTGCATAAAAGAACATTCCTCCTTTGGGATAACCAAATCCATAGATTTTTCTTTCTGTTTATTATGTATTTATATAACTAGTGTCATGTCTGTATAATGATTGTTTCCACTAATTCTAGGAGACTGATGCCTACTCTGAAATGACTTCTATTGCTGGATATCTTTGCGTCTACTAAATATAAACAATTTTGTTGTTAGTTTAACAGGATCATATTCCTGGAATGAATTAGTGGTTCTCTCGAATTATTTAATGAAGATAAACATGAGTTGTAGCATGCAAAGATTGTGGTATGAAAAGAATATCCACATACATTTGCAATCTTTGATATGCTCTCTGTGGCTTTTGCTTGGTGCCTCTACCGTCATCGGCTAATTAAAGATGATGTGCACTGGTTTGTTAGCGTATTTGGCCTCGAGGATTCTTGGCTTTTAATATGTAAGATCAAATATATGCACAAGAAAATTTGTGGAAACCACCGATATAACTGAGGACTACTGTGGTAGATGAAATATTGGTTGTTTGTTGTGGTTACTAGTTGCAACCATCAACAGAATTTTTCACTTTTTCCCCATTGGACATCTAATTTTGCCGTCTCTTCATTCTTCCTAACCCGAATCAGAAACTTGAAATGTGATTTTGGAGGTAGATTTTTTCAAATTCGAATTTGGGTGAAAATCTCCTCAGATGATGGCTAATAGCTTCCAGAATTAGCATATCGTAATGGTTGCTGATCAGAAAAACGGTGGTCATAAGTTTAATTGTACTTGTACATGAATAACATTACTTATGTGAAGGCTAGTATGCCATATTCTTACTTGGAAAAGCTACTAAAAAGTAGGATGTGTGGTTGTGATTTAGTGAGAATTTTTGTTTTGGCTATTTCTATTGAAATTTTATATTTGTTTTTGTTTGTGTGAGAAGTGAAATTATATTTAGATGAGTGAGGAAAAATGAAATTTATTGAAAATGAAAATATGTTTGATTAAGTGTTTTGTAATTTAATTTTTAAAATTTTACATAATTTAAAATATTTTTTTAAGATAATGATGGGATCCATTATAAAATTTTCACTGTCAAGATTGTTATTAAATATTTGTAGAAATATCCAGGGAACCCATAGGCTGATGCAATTTGTAGAATTTTGTAAGCTAATATTTGGTTATGTTGGGTTCTCTCATGACAGGTCAAATCATCAATTTGCTTCTTTCATTTCCCAAGGCAAACAAGAGACACGGCCATTCCTTCCCTTCTTTCTCATATTTGTTTGTCATTTTCAGTTGTTTGCCACATTCAAGTGATTTGATGGATGGGGTGTGTGAATGATTATTGGTATCAATAGGTTTGGCGTGTAGGGATTGAAAATTGAGAAAATATTAGAGTTATTTTTAGTAAGAGTTATTTTTAGTGAGAAATGGAAATATGATTTTAGTTTTATAAATATTGTAAAATTGAAAAATGAGTTTTAGAAATGAGAACATATACGCCCTACACCACTTTTGGGCTGTGTACTCAATTAACCAAATAGACCAAAGATAAAAAAGGATAGAGCCTAAATTGTTCTTGTTTTACTTTAGAGTTGTGCTTTTGCACGTAAGATCTGTGTGATGCATGATATATAATTAACAAACATAATGCTAAAAAATATGATGGGAACCATGTGCATAAATGACTGAATTGCCAGAATTAACGTAAAACATTGGTTGTGCGATTTGTGTCGGAGGGTTGTAATGGCCATACCTCTATTAGGATGTGAAGAAGTTAAATCACTTTTTTCGTCCATCATATCTACTTTTAGTTTCATTTTAATCTCTCGTCATTTGAATGCACTATTCGGTCCTCTATCTCTCAATTTTAACTCGTCAAAGTCCATGAACTTGTACTACGTTAGTCATTAGTGGAATCTCACACAAAATGGATGGAATGTTCCACTAGTTAAGTAAACCACAATAGATGATGTCTTATAGGGTTACATCTCACCTCATTTCAGTTTGTCACATCCTAAAAGGTAGTTTATTTTATAGGTTTGAGTTGAATATACTAAAATATCTTACTTAAATACATGTTTACTTGATAAGAGCCTAATATTAAAGTCAAAATCAAGTTCATGATAAATGTCAATTTTTTTAAGATAAGTCATCTCATGAAATAGGTGTTGGGTTTATTTAACCACAGGATGTACACAGCGAAAAAATAATTTTTTTAATTAATTCATGCTATAACAATTATAACACCTCGGGTGTGATGTGATTTTATCGATTTTGCAATCCAATTGATTTTATTCATAAAATAAAAGAGATTGATTTATACCTTCCAACGCAATATGGTTGATGTAGTGTTTGAAGTAATCAATTGTTAGCACCTTTCTAAATTCCAGTTCAAATGGAATCAAGTGTCTTTTCCCTAAAGTAGTCTACACTTTAAGCAAAAATACGGAATTAGAATCCCACTAGCAAGTTTGATTCTTTTACTAACCTAGTTTTTAGAGTGTGTATGATGAGTATTAATTTTTAATATCAACTCGTGATAAAAGAATTAAATATTTTTTTATAAAACGATGATTTTTTTTTGTGTTGGAAGACAAAAGATGGAGAAGGGAAACTATTTTCTCTTTCTTGGAGTGATGGCCGAAAATTTGAAGAGAGTGTAACCTCTCTCAAATTTTGACCCTCTTGTTTTTATACTAGGGCCAAAATCCCAAGAGTCCTATTATTGGTATTTTCGGCCTTTTGTTTTATTGATTGTAGGATTTTTGATTGATCACAAGATCTCCCAAAAATCTCCAACTCTATCTCTTCTTAGTTTTCCATAATATGAAGAGACAATTATTATCTAATCTAATTAGATAATTCTAAGAACTTTCCATTCTTAGATCTGCATCTTTATTCCAACAACTCTTGTGGGCCTTCACAAATGGGCTTCTTTGAACTGGATGTGGGTTTTAATTAAATCACATAATTAATCTAATTAATTATTTAAGGCCAAATTTATTTAATTAATTTCATCTAGCCCATCTAATCAAATTAGGTCTGATTAAATAATTTAATTTTTTAATTGAGTAAATTAATTTAATAATTAAATTAATTTATGGTATACATAATTAATTAATCTAATCAAATAATTGTTCTATCTAGTTGGGCTTTCTAATCTTATTAAGTTCAATTAAATAATTTAATTATTTAATTAAATAATTATTTCAACTCCTGGAATTAATTTAAGTCCCAATTAATTAATTCATATTAATTAATTGGATCTAACTCCTTGGATCAATTCCTAAGTTAAAAATATTCAATTCTAAATTATTTGTGATCCTTTAGATTCACAACTAAACTAGCAATAGACATGCAATATTTGTAACTTATGAATAATAATTATTACGATTAATTAATCCAATTAACTAATCCATTTGAAATTAACTCCTTAATTTTAAGAATCTCATAAGTCATGGAAAACACATAACAAGTATATCATGACTATATAGTTTTAGGTGAAATAACGAGTTAACCTATTTTAATTACGAGTATCATACACGTAAGATTCTTCCATCAACTAATCTCTTGATTGAGTCTAGAGCATGAATTATACGTTAAAATTCTAAATAATTCAATATTTATGATTCCATTTCAAGTTGTAATGATTCATGATGAATTGTTAGAAAATACATGTCTAACACTCATTCTGTCTTGGCCAAGAACTTTTGAGTCATGAATTATGAAAATATAGAAGATTCACTTGTTCTACCAGATGAATGACAAATCATTTGTTGGCAACTCATTAACCTTCATATATGCCAATGCAACATTCAACGTATCCTCTTTGTGATTGTCAGATAGTCAGAAGATACATGTAATACCCCAAGCCTCACATTACTTACTTGACCAATATGATTCATGCACTATATGCTACTTATATTAATTTGCATTAACATCTACATTGCATCTTTTATAGCATTCTTAATTATTATACCTCCAATACTATCACTTGATGTTAGTGGTTGAGATCCTACAACCTAATTAAGTGATTCTATATTTAGATAAGATAAAGAATAGATTGATTAATATAGTGGATATTCATAGGTTGCATGATATAATTTTAGACGTGTTAAAGGTATCACAAGTAAGCTTATAAGATTCAATTCGATTTGATCGAGGTGTTTCAAAGGTATATATCCATAGATTAACATACTTGGGATATCGGACATGATATAATGTGATTTAAGTGTCATAATACAACGTTCATATGTGCATGTGATTTTAGAAAATAAAAACTAGACAATCATTTAAGAATCAAATGTCGATCGGTTTGGAGATCAAATGAACGGTTAAAAAATTAGAGCATAATGTATCATCCTATCATATGGAGATTAAAGTAGGTTGTACACATATAAATAAGTAATGAGAAACACTAGATTAGGGCTGTATAAGGTGTGAAAAATATCAGATTTGAACCACAACTTAACACCTCAAGCTTTACCACCTGAAGCTTCCACCTCAACCTTTCTTCATTTCTATCCTTGAGCCACGACCAAAAACTATTTTTTGAGCTATTTCACTTCCGAAACCTTCATTTTGAATGTAACAAATTGCTCTCAAGTAATTCCAAATAAAGAAAAAAGTGAAGGAAGCAAAGAGAAGTAAGGAGAAGCAAGTTGAATCTAAAATCTATGCATATGTGAGCTTTAATTCATATTTTTAATTTAAGTTCTTGAATTATTTGAGAGTTTATGATTTTTAAAGCTTCTATTATTGATTATAATCATGTTAGAATGTTATTTGTGGTCTTTTAGTTCACAAAAGAAGGATTTTTAGTTGCAAAATCACAATAAAAATCACTGGGGACAGAAACTGTATACTTGCTGATTTTTTATATTTATGATTTATATATGTATAATAACTTGATTAAAACCTGTGTATTTCACCATATATGTGTTTATATATGAGTCTAGGTGATGTATGTAAGTTTAGAGATGTTATAAATTGTAATATAGTGTGATAATTAAAGAGGTGCTCAAAACTGTCTTATTTGAAATTCAGATTCTGTCCTATGTGAATAGTGCTGGTTTTACATCAATAAATCCATTAGTTTTGGTAGTACTTTGACCTGGTTGTTTATTATATATGTTATCTAAGTGTGGTGAAAATTTGGGAGTGATTGAATGTACTTAAGGGTGCCAAAACTATTAATGTCATGAAGTGTGAAAAACTGTCATGGTATAAAAACAATCTATTTCAGTATGTTGTGAAGAGAGCTGAACTTGGGAAGATATATCCATGAGTTTTAGCAATTCTATGATATGGTTATATTTATATACATGTTATCTAAGTGTGGTAAAAATATAGGGGTGATTGGATATGTTTAGGGATGTCAAAATTATCATGCAACTAAATTGGACAACAAGTAAATATGAAAATGTGAATTTGTCCCATTTGATAACTTAACATATTTCAACCTCGACATGTTGCTATTGAGTATTAACAATTAGATACATGATATTATAGTTATAATACTTCAATTATATGATGTTTATATGTATCTAAGATGAGAAATTAAGGTATTAGAGGGACTAGATTGGGTCTAGTTTGTAAAACCTAGATAGCTTGGTGTTTAAGGTCATAGTATGATATTTTATGCTTTCAACTTGCCAAATTAGGAATGGTGCTTGATGTTGGTAATATTACAGGCTTTGCAACTACAATGCATGAACATAGTATGTTTTGAAGCATTTATACCTAATGTGTTGATGATATTAAATTTGAATGAGTCCTATGATTCTTGAAATATGTCGAGAGCAAGATGACTGACATTTCATATTGAACATACCATTCATGAGTATTTACATGTGCATGCACAACATATGAGTATAGTGGAGGTTCTTGCATGCATGATATAATTTGAGATATGATTTGAAACATGATTTTCAGAAAGAAAATATTTTGGTTGGCCACAACTAGTGTACCGAGGCATGCGAGGCTTGCTTATTTGATATTTTGGGGCGCCGCGAGTATTACTTCTCAGAGGATCATAGGGGTTTGCATACGCCATTCTTTGCAAAAGGCCCAACGAGGTCGCTAGTGCTAAGGAATATACATTCTTTGGAAGTCCAATGAACGTCTACATACTACCAAGGAGATGATAATTTACAACTAAGAAGAGGGCAAATAAAATTGGATAGGCTAAAGCAATAAAAACAAAGCAAAGCAATAGCTAAACAAAAAAAGCTAAACATGCCTAATACTAGAAAAGGGAACATACTTTAAATATTAACTATTACTCAAAAGCTTAGGGAAGAAGGAGTAGTTCTAAGTTAAAGTCGTTAGCTTGACTTTATTACCTCTACCTGGGAGTTGGCATTGATCATCCTGTATCAAGGGGTTGGATGTTCTCCACATGGGCCTCACCTTGTATGATCGGTCTTAACCTTGGTTGTAGCCTACACAAAAAAAATGATTTCACTTGAAAACTCTTCTTGTTGGGAAAATTGGCATAAAGATGACTGTCACCAATCTTTCATCCCTATCTCATCTCCTTTTGAATTCACCACGTGTGCTTTCAATTCATTTTAGACCTATTTTTCAGCACATGCTCAGAAACAAAGGGATCAAAAGTATCTATTTGATAACATTTAAGCTTTTCTACCAGTTGATTCATTCATTAAACATATTAAAATTAGCATGCTCATCTCCTTTCTTATTTTCCTTTGAAATCACAATGTATGACTCTAATTTGTCTGCAATTCTACTTTGTTGCAAAAAATCTTGGCCAATGAGTCAAGTGCACCAATTTTATAACATATATTCTCATCCACCGAGCACTTTATAGCTTTGAAAACATTGGAGGTTACTTGTTTATCCCCTATTCTAAGTATCAAATTTCCTAGTGCATATCAATTAAAGCTCTACCCAAATGCATAAGATTAATGCTTGCTCCCAAATCACATAAAGCATTAGAGAAAGAAAGTGGACCAATAGGTGCAAGATATAGAAAACTTTTGTAGTCCTTAAATTTTAGAGGAAGCTTATTTTGGACAATCGCCGAGCACTCATCGGTCAAGTTTACCTTTTCATGTCCCTCCCATTTTCTTTTATTTGACAAGATTTCCAACAAAGACTTAGCATATTTGGGCATTTGAAATAAAACATCAACAAATGGAACATTAATTGTAATTTCATAAAAACTTCAAGAAATTTCTTAAATTGCACATTCTATTTTTATCTTGTCAAGGCTAAAGAAAATGGAGGAGGAATACTTATCTATTTAGGTGAAATAATCTGGGCATAAGAGGTACTATGAGTGGATGTATTCTTGTCCTCATTCTCTTAATGTTTCACCTCTTGCACTTTGGTGTCAATCTCCTTCCCACTTTCTAAAATGATTGCATTGACTTGTGCTTTGGGATTTTTTATGGTGTCACTTGGCAAAGCTCCCTAGACTAGCCCATAAATCATGTTTATTAGCTACCCACTTGAGTTTCCAAGTTCCAAAATTGATGCCTCTTGATTTTGAAATCTAGTTTCAATAGTTGATATGAATTTGCTCATCATCTTCTCCAAACTCTGCTTTCTCTCTTAAGATGGGTATCCAGGTGGTGGTGGCCTCACCATGTTTTGATTTTCTTAATTTGCCCATAAGAAATTCGGGTGATTCTTCTATCTAGGATTATATTTGAGTATGGATTGTTTGGTTGTCTATTGAATTTCCCAACAAAGTTAGCTTACTTGGATGAGGATGAAAATGGATTTTCAACTTGGCACTCAGTGCTATGGTGTCCACCTCCATATAATTCACATGCAATGGTTTGTACCTTTATTACGAAGCAGTCATGTTGTCTATCTTCTTGTTCAATATTTTGATTTGAGCTAAAACGGTTGAGTATGTGCCGACGGTGTGAAGCCTGCTAGCATCTTTCATAAACTGCTATTATTTTCCATTAATAACTAATAGATGGAATTTTTTCAAACAACTCATATGCTTCTTCTAAAGTTTTTCTCATGATTGTGTCTCCTGCCATTGCATCTATTGTGGATCGGTTGGGGGGTGATAAGGCATTGTAAAATATTTACACTTGAAGCCCAATGGGCAAACCATGGTAGGGGCATCTCCTCAACAAATTCTTAAACCTCTCCCATGCTTCATATAAAAATTCCAAATCAAACTGCACAAATGTGGATATATCATTTCTCATCTTTATAGAGTTGGAGAGTGGAAAGTTTTTGGAAAGAAAAGATTATGTCATGGCCTTCGAAGTTGTAATAGATCCAGTAGGTAAAGAGTTGAGACAACACTTGGCTTTGTCAATGGAAATACCCTCAAATGGATTGCATCATCAGTTGCTTGTTGTGCCTGAAAGTGTCACATTTCTCAAGAAAGTTGGCAATGTGGGCGTTGGGGTTATCATTAGCAAACCACCATATTTAATCAAGGTTTGGATCATTTGTATGATTGCTAATTTGATCTCAAATGTAATTTCTTAGATAGTCGGCCTTGCCATTATCTTATCGACCGACGGTTTTGTATAATCCAACAATGATTGATTTTTATTATCTTGCTTGTTGTTAGCCATCTTATCTTGCTCATCTCAACAAATAATAGAGAGTCCTTTCAATTTTTGGGTTGTATAGCTCAAGATCCCAAGTGGATGATCGGGCCATGCACCAATGAGCTCCTATAATGCAAAATAAGAACTTCAAAGTAACTTGAACAAAAATAAAAATAAAGCAAGGAAAATGGTCAAACTATAACTAGATAAATCAACTTTAATATTACAAACACACACTCCCCGAAAACAATGCTAAAAACTCAGTGTGCTTTTTGGATTAACAATCCTACCCCAAGTGAACGGTGTTAAGTTTTAGAATAGAATGTGATGAGAAGGGATATCATTTTCCAAAGGAGTATGTGAGCAAGTACCAAAGACAACCTAACTATATTCAATCAAATGATATTTGATTTAACTTAGCTAATATCAAAATCAAGAAATGTAGGGGATAGAATTCAAGATATAAAAGAGTAAGGGTTATGGAGTACTATTCTACGTCATTATGAATTTTACAAGTATGTGGTTAGGATTAATGTTCAACTGATTAATAGTGGGAATTCTAAATTTATATGATATTTTTTCCCAAGATATATCAAATCTACCACTAGAAAGTAACATAAGACTAGGAGTCATAATGCACTGCTAGGTGTTTCCCATGACTTGTGGGTTTTTGAAATTAATGAATTAATTCTAAGAGGATTAATTAATTAGATTAAATAATTAAAATTATTCAACTAAGTTACAAAAGTTGTGAGCCTATGGCTAGCTTCGAGTAAACCTAAGGGGTCACACACAAACTCGGACAAGTCTATTTCTTACCTAAAAAAGGTTGGATTAATTTAATTAATGCGATTAACTAAATAGGGCCTAATTAATTCAAGCGGTTGAATTAATTTAATTAATTAATTGACCTAATTGGATTAGCCCATGCTGGAACAAAAAATTAATTGA